>MU783210.1:173257-235772 GCA_026770625.1 Nicotiana glauca
GTATGGGGGGGGGGGGGGATTAGGTTGCACGGCGTAACAAGCTTTATAGCTATATATATGTGGATTGGGTTGCAGGCTGCAACATTCCTTATGGCTATTTGTGGATCTAGCTACACACCGCGACATATTTCATACAGTGTTGAATGATTGAGTATAGTGAGCGAGAATTGAGACGGGCGTATTGTGTGCTGAGTAATTGAGATTTCACTGTGTTGCATCATATATGGTATTCACATTGGAATATAGTTATAGAGATGCCATACTGTTCTTAGTAGTCGCATTTGGCCTATTTTACATGTCCTTAGCTTAACTGTTGAACCTAGAAACATGTCTACTTTTCTGTATTATAAAACTTTGTATTTTTACTGTATTGTTTGAGCTCGTCACTACTTTTAGATCGCGGTTTAGAATTGTTACTTATTGAGTTTGTTGTACTTACGCTACACCCTACACTTCGTGTGCACATATAGGTGTTACCAAGCACGACAATTGCTATTTTCTGGCATTTCATTAGTTCGGAGATCATCGAGGTAGCTGACTTGGTGTCTGCAAACCTTGACTCTCCTCGTTTATCATTTAGTCGTGTTTATATTGCTCTACATTCCTAGATAATGTTTCATTGGTTAGACCATGTTGTTATGTAGATGCTTATGTACCGTGTGACACCCAGATCTTTTGGGAGAATTTTGTACTGGATTTCGACATTTATATCCAGTTTTTATGAGATTCTTATTTATTTACGCCTATTTTCATATATTTAGGCTTTAAAAATGTTGGTATGTGTGAGATGTCAACTTGCATAGTACCATGATAGGCTCCATCACGACAGGTCGAGTTTTGGGTTGTGACACTTACTCACCGCAGTCTAATGAAATCACAGAAAGAAAGAATAGAATGTTAAATGAGATGATGAATGCCTTATTAATAAGTTCTAGTTTACCTCAGAACTTATGGGGGGGGGGGGGGGGGAGGGAGATATTCTTACAGCTAATCGAATACTCAATCGAGTTCCCTATAGCAAAACGCAATCCATTCCACATGAAAAATTGAAAGGAAGGAAACCCAAGTCCCTAAACCCAAAAGGGTAAAGATTGGACCAAAAACTATTGATTGCATTTTCATAGGATATGTAACAAATAGTACAGCATATCGTTTTCTGGTTCATAGATAAGAAAATCCCGACATTTATACTAAAATGGTAATTGAATCAAATAATGCTCAATTCTTTGAGAATTTTATCCGTATAAAAAGGAATTTGAGTCGTTTAGTGAAAAATTTAAGTGACCCGGGAAGTAGCAAAGAAAAGTACCTTTAATGAAGAAAATCAAAGACGTAGTAAACGTCAAAGGACAACGGTACTCCATTTTCTATTATCTCATAATGAGGGGCCCAGTTCTTAGCTAATTTTTGGAAGAAATTTCAGCAAGGTTTGGGTACTCAGGTGAATCTCAGCACGACTTTCCATCCACAGACTCATGGTCAAGCAGAGCGGACTATTCAGATGCTTGAGGATATGTTACATGCTTATGTCTTAGGCTTCAAAGGTAATTGGGATGATCACTTTCCACTCATAGAGTTTGCTTAAAATAACGGCTTTCATGCCAACATTCAGATGGCCCCATTTGAGGCATTGTACGGAAGGAGGTGTAGGTCTCCGATTGGATGGTTTGAAGTAGGTGAAGCAGAATTGTTAGGGCCAGATCTCGTGCACCAGGCTATGGAAAAAGTTAAAATAATTCAGGAGAGGATGAAAACTGCTCAGAGTCACCAAAAATCCTATGTAGACGTTCATCGAAAAGAATTGGAATTTCAAGTTGATGATTGGGTGTTCTTGAGGGTATCTCCTGTGAAGGGAGTCGTGCGATTCGGGAATAAATGGAAGTTGAGTCCTAGGTATATCGAGCTGTATCGGATCACTCAAAGGATAGGGCAGGTGGCTTATAGGCTGGAATTGCCTCCTGAAACGTAATTAGTACACCTAGTGTTCCATGTGTCTATGTTAAAGAAAGTGATTGGAGATACATCCACCATTGTCCCAGTCGAGACCATCGAGGTTAATGAAGAGTTGTCGTATGAAGAAGTTCCGGTTGCTATTCTTGATAGGCAAATCCGTAAATTGAGAAATAAGGAAGTTGCTTCAGTTAAAGTATTATGGCAAAGTCAACGAGTTGAAGAAGCCACATGGGAAGCGGAAAATGAAATGAAGGAAAAATATCGCAATCTGTTCGAACAAGTCTAGTAGTAATCGTGCGAATCTTATCTCTAAACAAACTGACATTATGTCCAATTGGTACAAAGACACCCCATCTTTTCTTTCTAAATGCTTTACTATTGAAATTCCTCAAGTTGTGCAAGAATTGTATGTGTTGTGATTGTTTAAGTCATGTGAGCCTCTCTTTGGTAAATGAAAGTTTTATAAAAGCTCATGTGATAAGTAAACAACTAATGGTAGTGTAGATTGGTAATGATTAATTGAAATGCATGTAGTATGTTGAAGCGGTTAAATTGTATGGAACTCATTGAAGTGACTAATTTATGTGCAAATTATAGTAAGTGATTGGGTATGTTCAATTGTTGAGGTAATGATTGGTATAACAGTTGTAGGGATAATAGTAATTGTGTAATGGCGCTTGGAAATATGACTCGGGGGCTCTCTGACATGTAGATAAGCCTAATTACAAAGAAAACTATAGCGAAATTTTCTAAAAATATGGGAGTTTGTGAAAACAATTTGGGAGTTCGGAACCATTGTACAGATTTAGCATTTAAAAATCAAAGAGTCAAAGTTTTCCAGAAAAGTGCTATTTTGCGGTCCAGAATGCGGTCGCAAATCAAGTATGCGGACCGCATTTCTGCCGCAGATTGAGTCAGTGCTTTGTTTATAATTGGGGTCAAAATGCGGTCCATTATGTGATCGCATAACTGATATGCGGACCGCATTTCTATCGCAAAATGAGTCCTTGTGCCAGTCAAATTTGAGTTAAAAAATGCGGTGCATTATTCGACCGTAAATTGGGTATGCGGACCGCATTTCTGCCGCAAACCCAAATAGAATGTTTAGAGTTTTGGAGCGCTTTTGCGGTCCATTATGTGGGCCATATTTCCACGCTTCGATCGCAAAGTGCGACCACATACCTGACTCGGGCTCCTATTTTTCTAAATTTTAAACCCGACCCCCTTTTTAATAAAATACCACAACCCCTTATTTTAACATTTTTTCTAAACAAACTAGAGAGAGGAAGGGAGAGTTCTTGAGAGACGAGGTCTTGCATTCATCAATTTGATTCTTCAAAGTCACCCGGGCCAGGAAATTTCAAAGTAATTCTCTTCATCCCCATTCTTGTAGGTAAAATCCCCAACCCTTTTTCATTGATTTTCAGGTTTAAACATAAATGGGGGAGTATCATGCATTGATTCTTGAAAATAAAGGATTAAAACGTACATGCATGTCTTTTAAAACCTAAAACCTCATAAGGGGAAATTGGGAAGAAGTAGAGGTTTGCAAAGGAAGGGTTGATAACCTAAATATGTTCTGATAGTAATGGTGAACTTCAATCCTAAGATGTATGTGTTAACTTGTGCACTAGATTGACGTTGCTAGACTGTTTGGTGAATTGAAAGTAGAAGTTAAAAGGGAGTTCGACTCCAGGTATGTATGGCTAACTTTGACCTTTGTAAAATGACTTTGTTTGGTGTGCGACTATTTGGTACGTGATATCTATGTGGACTATTTGTGAAATCCTTGTGATTGGTATGCTTTGAGTGTCCGTGGTTAAGTCTTCTGATATAATGGCGCAAGTAATTGGTACCAAACCAAATGTGTGTGTGTGTGAATGTGTTTATGTGGTAAGAGCTGGGAAACAAATAATGGAAAGAAATTGTAATTGATGCAAACGAAACAACTGTGGTAATAACATATATGGCTTGTCATAGGCAATTACCGTTGTGACTTAAATTGCATATGAGCTGTTGAATATGATGGAAATGGTATTGATGGTTATGGTAATTCTTAGTGAATTGTTGTTATTGCTACTTGTGAACTGTTGTTGTTGTTGTTATTTGTGAATTGTGATTGTTCGGTAGGATCGGGTTGCGTACCGCAACACGAAGTAATAATATGTGGGTTGTGGTGATAAGGGTGGCCGAGGTAATAAGGGAGGAAAGTGATCGAAATCACTATTGAAATGAAAATATGAGAAAATTGTGAAATAATTGATGTGATAATGTTGAAGGGGAAAAAGGAGAGATTGTAAACTTGTTTGGCTTGATTGTTCCTTTCATGTGTATTTGATTGTTGATTCTATTACTGCTTATTACTTGTGTATGATTTGAATTTACTTGGGGAAACGTTTGTTCATACATACCAGTGCAATTCAAATGTACTGACGTCTCTTTTGCAGGGGGCGCTACATTCGTGTGTTATAGGTAGATCCATAGAAGGTACTCCAGTCCACCAACCGTAGCACTCATTCAATTTCCGTCAGCATAATTGGTGAGCCCCTTTCCTCTCGGGGCCCTGCGTGGCTCATGCCGCTCTTATTCCAGAGTCTTGTTTTGGGTATTTGTGTAAGGTATAGCCGAAGCCTTGTTACCGGCAAGTATTGTATCATCCTTTTGTATCCTTAGAGGCTTCGTAGACAGGAAATGCGGGTTATGAACTTATGTAAATATGTATTTTGTATGTTGGGCAATGTAAGTTCTAAACCTCGCTAAGTAACCATGTATGTTTGTAAAAAGGCGTTTTAATTATAAATGGCTATTTCCTTTTGATTAATGAGTAATGAGAACACGGGGTATCACGTGGGATAAGAAAGGCACCCAGGTCCACATGACTGGGGCTACCCGGTCGAGTGCCGGTCATGTCCCTCAGTTTTGGGGTGTGACAAACTTGGTTCAGAGCCTAAGGTAGGATGTCTCGGAGCCGTGTCTAGTAGAGCCCTTCTTATCGGTATGTTGTCGACCACATCTATAAGTAGGGGGCTGCATGCACATTTAGGAAATTATCCTCTTCTTTGTTATTCCATATCGTGCAGTGAAGTGAAAAATGGAAGTATTTATGTCTAACTTGTGTCTGTTCCAAACTTTTCAGTAATGCTACCTAGAACAGAGCTAGACTCGGCCTTGGGGCCAATGCCACCCCGAGTGAGGCTATGAATCATGTACCTGATGTCATGGGTGAGAGTGACTCCCCGGTCTTAAATCTACCTGGCCCGTCTATCCCAGACCAAAGTGCTCCTTTTCCTGATGCAGCAGAGGGTGCTACCATCCTTCTCGCCGATATTCCTAATTCTAATGTAGTTCCAGCTTTCGGTCCCGGGGTTCCTGATGGGGACCTTAGAGGAGCCATCCGTATGTTGACCCAGCTAGTGGACGCTCAGGCTTAGAGATCTCATGATGCCCCTGCATCCTCCAGCGAACAGGGAGATTCTGTCAGTTCCAAAGTCAACCAGTTTCTGCGGTTATCCCCTCCAGAGTTCTCAGGCACAGACCTAGAGGCCGATCCGCATGATTTCCTTGATGAAATGTACAAGACCCTTCGATTAATGAAGGCTTCAGAGACAAAAGGAGTTGAGTTGGCTTCATACAGGTTGAGGGGAGTAGCATATTCGTGGTTCGAGATGTAGGAGGATTCCTGTGGGCAGGGAGGACCTCCGACTAGATGGGATGAGTTTGTAGATGCATTTATGGATCATTTTTTACCTGCTGAGACGATGGCAACCTGTGCCACCAAGTTTGAGGTCCTCAAGCAGGGCAGTATGAGTGTTTGGGAGTACTACATGGAGTTTGTGATATTGTCCAAGTATTCTCCTCAGTTAGTGTCGACAATGAATGCTCGAGTTCGGCGATTCGTTCAGGGCCTTAGTCCTTTGGTGGTGAATGAGGTTGCTACAACGGCCTTACACTTGGATATGAATTATGGGAAGATTTTGGGATTCACTCAAGCCACAGAGGCTAGGAAGTTGAAGATACGGGTGAAAAGGGAGAGTAGCAACAGGGCCCGATCAGTGGGTCACTGAGGGAGACCAGCTCAGGAGAGAGGGCATTAGGGCCATCCCAGTTATATGCTCAGTCCTCAGCAAACGCACCACCATCTGTGCACAATTATCCACAGAGCAACCACATGAGACTAGGTTCAGACAGTAAGAGACCCTAGTAGTCCGGTCGTTCGGGACGGAGATCAAAGCAGCATGGGAGGACTCCATGCCCCAAGTGTGGGAGATTCCATATAGAGACTTATTATTTGGAAATTCTCGGTGTGTTTTAGGTGCGGGGTGAGAGTTCATATCCAGTAGGACTATCGTGTGCCCATTCAGGGCATGGGTAGGGGATTTACTCAGTCATCCGATTCTTCAGTCGCCACATTATCTGTGCGTCATCTAGCCCTACCAGGGTGTGGTGCAGTTAGGGGTGGAGCTCATGGTAGAGGTGGACCCAGTCGGTTTTATGCTTTGAGTGGTCGTCAGAGTGTAGAGGCTTCTCTAGATGTGATTACATGTATCTTTTCCGTTCAGACTATTGATTGTTATGCTCTTATTAATCCCGGGTCCTCTTTGTCTTATGTCACCCCATTCATTGCTTCAAGCTCTGGGATAGAACCCAAACAACTTTATGAGCCTTTCTCCGTATCGACTGCGGTTGGTGATTATAGTACAGGCACGCGAGTTTATAAGAATTGTGTTGTCATGGTATATGGTCGCGTTACCACGGCCAATCTTATCGAGCTTGGAATGGTAGATTTTGATGTGATTATGGGAATGGACTGGCTTTATTCATTCTTTGCTAAACTTGAATGTCGAACGAGAGTCATGAGACTCGAGTTCCCTAATGAACCGGTTATAGAGTGGAAGGGGAATGGTGTGGTGCCGAAGGGTAGGTTTATTTCCTACCTTAAGGCTTCAAAGATGATTAAGAAGCGATGTATCTATCATTTGGTCCGGGTGGCGGACACCACTTCAGAAGTGTCTACCTCTGAGTTCATGCCAGTCATAAATGAGTTTCTTGAAGTGTTTCCGGACGAGCTTCCAGGGATTCCGCCAGATAGGGAGATTGATTTCGGGATTGATGTATTGCCAGATATGCAGCCAATATCTATCCCACCATACAGAATGGCTCCACTAGAGTTAAGGGAGTTAAAGGAGCAGCTGAAGGATTTATTAGAAAAGAGGTTTATACGGCCGAGTGTGTCGCCAAGGGGTGCTCCAGTTCTCTTTGTCAGAAAGAAGGATGGGTCGCTCCGGATGTGTATTAATTATCGGCAACTCAACAAATTCACCATCAAGAATAAATATCCCTTGCCTCGGATAGATGACTTGTTCGACCAATTGCAAGGTGCAAGGTTCTTCTCTAAAATTGATCTACGGTCCGGGTATCACTAATTGAAGATTAGGGAGAAGGATATTCCCAAAACCACTTTCAGAACTCGCTATGGTCACTTTGAATTCTTGGTCATGTCTTTTGGGCTAACCAATGTCCCGACAGCTTTTATGGATCTTATGAATCGGGTCTTCAAGCCATTTCTAGACTCCTTCATGATTGTTTTTATTGATGACATCCTTGTTTTCACGTGGAGTCGGGAGGATCATGCCGGTCACCTCAGGGTAGTTCTGCAGACTCTTCATCAGCACCAGTTGTATACTAAATTTTTGAAATGTGAATTTTGGTTGGAGTCCGTTACCTTTCTAGGTCATGTTGTTTCTAGTAAAGGTGTTGTTTCTAGTAAAGGGATTCAGGTAAACCCCCCAGAAAATTACAGCAGTGAAAGATTGGCCTAGACCCACGACCCCGATGAAGATTCGTAGCTTCTTGGGTTTAGCAGGGTATTATCTGAGGTTTGTGGAAGTATTCTTTACCCTCGCCTCCCCATTGACTAAATTGATGCAGAAAGTAGTTAAGTTCCAATGGTCCGATGCTTGTGAGAAACATTTTCAGGAATTGAAGTCAAGGTTGACCTCGGTGCCAATATTGACCTTGCCAGAAGGCACAGAAGGATTTGTAGTTTATTGCGATGCCTCCAGGGTTGGTTTGGGGTGTGTCTTGATGCAACATGGGAAGGTTATAACGTATGCTTCAAGGCAGCTCAAAAGTCACGAGAAGAATTATCCGACGCATGATTTGGAGCTTGTGGCAGTTCTGTTTGCTTTGAAAATATGGCGGCATTATCTTTATGGGGTCCATGTGGATGTGTTCTCCTACCACAAGAGTCTCCAATATTTGTTCAAGAAGAAAAAGCTGAATTTAAGGCAGCGACGGTGGTTAGAATTGCTCAAGGATTATGATATGAATATTTTGTACCATCCAGGGAAGGCGAATGTGGTGGCCGAAGCCCTCAGTCTGAAGTTTATAGGTAGTTTGGCTCATTTGGGAGTGCATCAAAGGCCCTTGGCTCGAGAGATTTATCAATTGGCCAATCTAAGGGTTTGCATTTCGGCCTCAGACGTGGGGGATATTATGGTGCATAATGGAGCAGAATCGTCCCTTGTAGTAGAAGTCAAGGAAAAGTAGTTTATTGATCCAGCATTGGCTCAGATGAAGGAAGTAGTTTTGAATAACAAGACTTCAGTATTTTCACTCAGCGGCGATGATGGTGTATTGCGATGTCAAGGTAGGCTATATGTTCCGAATGTGGATAAGCTTCGGGAGAGGGTAATGGCGTAGGCTCATAATTCTAGGTATTCCGTGCACCCAGGTTCTACGAAAATGTATAATGATCTCAAGGAAATTTATTGGTGGAACGGTATGAAGAGTGGTATGGCAGATTTTGCGTCTAAATGTCCGAATTGTCAGTAAGTAAAAAATGAGCATCAACGGTCCGGTGGGTTAACTCAGCTTATGGAAATACCAATGTGGAAATGGGAGATGATCAACATGGATTTCGTGGTGAGGTTACCTCACACTCAGCGCAAATTTAACTCAATTTGGGTAATAGTGGATCGACTTACCAAATCAGCTCACTT
The DNA here is from genome assembly GCA_026770625.1 of Nicotiana glauca. Classification (NCBI taxonomy): domain Eukaryota; kingdom Viridiplantae; phylum Streptophyta; class Magnoliopsida; order Solanales; family Solanaceae; genus Nicotiana; species Nicotiana glauca. Next base: position 182,212 of record MU783210.1, read on the forward strand.
CTTGCCAGTCAAGTCTACCGATACTGCAGAACGGTATGCTAAGTTGTATATCAAGGAAATAGTAAGACTTCATGGTACTCCACTTTCTATTATCTCAGATCGAGGGGCCCAATTCACAGCTAATTTTTTGAAGAAATTTCAGCAAGGTTTGGGTACTCAGGTGAATCTCAGCACGACTTTCCATCCACAGACTGACGGTCAAGCAGAGCAGACTATTTATATGCTTGAGGATGCATTGCGGGCTTGTGTCTTGGACTTCAAAGGTAATTGGGATGATACCTTGCCACTTATAGAGTTTGCTTACAATAACAGCTTTCATTCCAGCATCTAGATGGCCCCGTTTGAGGCATTGTACGGAAGGAGGTGTAGGTCTCCGATTGGACGATTCGAAGTAGGTGAAGCGGAATTGTTAGGGCCAGATCGCATGCACCAGGCTATGGAAAAAGTTAAAATCATTTAGGAGAGGATGAAAACTGCTTAGAGTTGCCATAAATACTATACGGACGTTCGTCGAAGAGAATTGGAATTTCAAGTCGATGATTGGGTGTACTTGAGGGTTTCTCTTGTGAAGGGAGTCATGCGATTCGGGAAGAAAGGGAAGTTGAGTTTTAGGTATGTCGGGCAGTATCGGATCGTTCAAAGGATAGGGGAGGTGGCTTATAGGCTGGAATTGACTCCTGAAATATAATTAGTACACCCGGTGTTCCATGTGTCTATGTTAAAGAAAGTGATTGGAGATCCATCCACCATTGTCCTAGTCGAGACCATCGAGGTTAATGAAGAGTTGTCATCTGAAGAAGTTCCAGTTGCTATTCTTGATAGGCAAGTCCATAAATTGAGAAACATGGAAGTTGCTTTAGTTAAAGTATTATGGCAAAGTCAACGAGTTGAGGAAGCCACATGGGAAGCGGAAAATAAAATGAAGGAAAAATATCCCCATCTACTCGAACAAGTCTAGTAGTAATCGTGGGAATTCTTATCTCCACACAAACTGACATTATGTCCAAATTGGTGCAAAGACACCCCATCTTTTCTTCCTAAATGCTTTACTATTGAAATTTCTCAAGTTGTGCAAGAATTGTATTTGTTGTGGTTGTTTAAGTCATGTGAACCTCTCTTTGGTAAATGAAAGTTTTATAAAAGCTCATATGATAAGTAAACAACTAATGGTAGTGCATATTGGTGTGTTAGAGTTGATTTGGATTGGTTTTGATAAGAAATGAGACACTTAGTCTCTGTAAGGAAGGCTTGCTTTGGAAAAACTCAACCGGATGTTGACTTATGAGTTAGAGGGCTCGGATGGGATTTTCGGCGATTTGGTTAGCTTCGGGAAGTGATTCGTGAATTAGGAGTGCGATCGGAATTGGTTTTGGAGGTTTGGTGCAGAATTAGGCTTGAATTGGCGAAGTTAGTATTTTGGCGAATTCCGATTGATAGGTGAGATTTTGATCCGAGGATCGGACTGGAATTCCGAGAGTTGCTGTAGCTTCATTAGGTGATTTTGGATATGTGTGCAAAATTTCAGGTCATTCGGATGTCGTTTGGTCAGGTTTTTGATCGAATGCGTGTTTCGGAAGTTTTTAAAAGAACTTAGGCTTGGATTTGATGTAATTTGGTGGTTTTAGTGTTAATCGTGGCGTTTTTATGATGGGAACAAGTATGAATAATGTTTTAGGATATATTGGTATTTTTGGTTGAGGTCCCGGGAGCCTCGGGGTGAGTTCAGATGGTTAAACGGAGAGTTTTTGGATTTTTGAAAGAAAATGAGTTGCTGGTATATGGTATTTTCGCACCTGCGGTTATGGGACCGCAGGTGCGGTCTCGCAGGAGCGATGGTAGAGCCGCATAAGCGAAAAGCTGGGAAGTTGCCTATTTCCGCAGAAGCGGTTGGGAAGCCGCAGATGCGGAATTTGCTTCGCAAAAACGGATCATTGAATCTTGGGATTTTCCACAGAAGCGGAAGGAGGCCGCATAAGCGGAAGTCGTAGAAACGATGTTTGGACCGCAAAAGCGGATTCTGCTGGACAGAAGTACTTAATTCATCTTCGCGAAATTTTTAAAGGGTAACACATTTCCCTTCGGACTTGGGGAGTTTTTGGGCGATTTTTGAAGAGGGTTTAAAGAGCTTTGATCAGGTATGAATTCTTGGACTTAAAATATGATTTCATGGTGTAAATACATGGACTAGAGTTGAAAACTCAAGGAATTAAGGTACAAAAATGGTGGTTTAGGGCTTGAACTCAAGAGAGTTAAGAATGGGGATTTTAGGGGTCAATTGGACCCCAATTTTGGTAAATTTAATATGTATAGACTCGTGGCAAGACGAGGAATCCGGTAATATGAGTCTTGTAATTTTTTGAGAAGCGGATCTGGGGCTCGTGTTTTTGCTAGATTCGAGATTTTTGCTATATTTTGATTGTTTTCGATTGGGTATTGTTCCCTTGGCATATTGTAATGTATTCGCTCTGATTTTGGTTAGATTCAATGTGCCTGGAGGCCGATTTGAGAGGCGAAGGCGTGGCGAGCTAGAGATTGCACCGGTTCGAGGTGAGTAATGCTTGTAAATGATATCCTGAGGGTTTGAAACCCCGGATTGCATGTCGTGGTGCTATATTGAGGTGCGACACGCATTCTATGACGAGTGCGAGGTCGTTTGCTATTGGGGATCGTGACTTGGTCCATCCCGAGTGATATTTCTTCTATATTGGTGATTGAGACACATACTATATTGATGCTAATTGGGCTTATTGCCATGTGCGGGCCTTGTGCCGACCTGTAGAACCCTTCAGGGATTGATATTATTATTTTAGCATATTTTGGATATCATTTGGTTTCAGTCCAAGGTTTTAAATACTGTTTTTTTGCAAACTCAGCCATACTCCTAAGTTTTGAAAACTAAAATGATATTTTAAATGATAATTCGGGCTGAGAACTGTTGTTTTATAAATGCCCAAGGGGCTTATGATGATTTCTGGACTGAGCATGGATCGGGCTGTGCGTCGCAACAGTGATTTTGAAACAGTGGTAACAATGACACTATATGATGTGACTTGAAACAGTGGTAACAATGACACTGTATGATGTAAATTGGTCAGGTAACAATGACTGACCAGTCAGGTAACAATGACTGACCAGGAATTAATTGATGCCACAAGATGGCTTGATATTGTGCTTGGGATGTAGGAGCCCCTCCTGAGTCTGTACACACCCCCAGTGAGCGCCATCGACGAGAAATAAATATGGATGGCTCGGGCTGCACGCTGCAGTGGGTACTGGAATGTACCATCATATGCATTGCATTGTATTTGTTTTTTGTGATATTTCTTGAGATATCTATCTGCTGTTATGGTATTATCTGATCACTCCTAAAGAGGATAACTTTCAGACAATGGTAACAATGACATTGTATTATGCGTTTGGTCAGGTAACAACGACTGACCAGGAATAACACCGTGCGGTCAGGTAACAATGGCTGACCATGAACGAGAATAAGGCCCGAGGGGCGAGGTTTTGAGTATAGCGGCACTAATTGTTTGAGATTATTCTTGCAACTGTTGAAAAGATTATTTTCAAAAGAGGTTTAAACTGAGCCAAGATATTTCCAAAGATTTCACAGTTTCACTGATTTCTAAATGAGGTTTACACTGTTTATATACAACATCATGATATGTTATACGTGTTTTCTTGCTGCTCAGTTATTATTTATTTTTATTACTCACTGAGTTGGAGTACTCACTTTACTCCCTGCACCTCGCGTGCAGAGGCAGGTACTGGTTTACCCGGTAGCGGGTTTGAGCTGGTTAAGGATTTTACTATTGTAGCCGAGCAAGGTGACCGCCAGTATTCACGGTACCACATTTCTTCTTTTGATTCTAAATTTTTAATCCATGTATTACAGGACTTGTAGTTGACTTAAAAAAATCCTTCTAGATGCTTGTGACTTGTGACACCCCGGTCGGGCTGTATCGGGATGGTTTCCTGTTTTATTATTTTTTTTCTTCCGCTCATATGATACTTTTACTAATGTTTTAGACTTATTTATGCTAAGTAAGTATTAAAGAGGTATTGATGTCTGTTGGCTGGCCTTATCTTCACGAGAGGCGCCATCACGATCGGGTTTGGGAGTTGGGTCGTGACAAGTTGGTATTAGATCCTAGGTTACTAGGTCTCATGAGGCATGAGCAAGTTTAGTAGAGTCTCGCAGATCGGTACGGAGACGTCTGTATTTATCCTCAAGAGGCTGCAGAACCTTTAGTAAAACTTCACTTTCTTGTAATTCTTATCATGCGTACTTGATTCAGCTTGAGATATAACTCTTGAAATTCCTTTCATACGTCGGTATGCGCACCTTAGCGCTCAGTATCTGACGTGCCTTAATGGCTTGTGATTCCTCGATCAAGGGGCGAGATGTGATCTTCGTGAGTTTGATGTTGGGTCAGTCTGGAGGACTTGAGGCCGGATCTTTGCCTATGGCTTGAGCATCGAGGTGCTGATTGCGTGAGCAAGTGCTTTGAACTTATATGTTCGGTATTTTCTCTATTAGCCGAAATGGTATTCATGTGGTGAGTATGTTAGTACCGCGAGATGTATCTATATGACTTGGTAGTGACGAAGAAGTCTACTGGATAATAGATGAAAGAAGTCTACTGGATAATAGATAAACTATTAAGTTATTCGATTCCTATTGTGATTCGATGTGTAGCCCGAATATGGGCGCGTGAAGAATATTTTTGTGTCTCCTAGTTGGGGAGGGTAGTGTATTACATGTGGCGGTATGAGTTCAGACCCAGGAAGACTAAATAACTATGTAACGTATATGATGGTGGAAGGCATGCTAAAATACTAAATTGAGGTGAAGCAGGTGGGATATCTCCTGCAGAGTGTTCTTAAGTGGTATGATCCTTATGTGTATGTTTGAAGATTTCATGTGTAATTGAAGGGTAGGTGTTGAAATTTGAAAATTCGGGTCGCTTAAGAGAGTGGACTCAACTGATGTGGGGATGAGTGCGAGATTTGCAGATGATTATAATATTAGATGATCTGTGTTTTCACAACTTGTAAATGATTTGAGTTTAATCTCACTATAGTATTGTGGCATCATTAGAGTAAAAGTGTTATGAGTTGTTGGGTATGTCTTGATATATGGCTTCGAGCCGAGTTGGGGAAGTTGCTGTTGATTTGCTGATTGCACGGTTATGTGCTATGTTGGTTCCGGTCCGAGGCATGTTAGCAGATCAGTTCTGGTTGCGGAAATTAAGCCGAGGATGGCTAGAGTAAAGGAGAATTTTGACAAAGGTTACATTATGCCCCGTAGGGTATGAGAATCACGAAATGTCTAGAGTTGTTGTTGGTAAAGAATGCTTGGTGCATAGGGCAGGAAGTTGCTTGGCTATATTGGGATGAGGATCTCATTTTGCTGTATCGGAGTGCCAATAAGGCACGTGTGGTCCTGTTCGTTAAGTCAGGTAATTTGCAGTTGAATAAGAGTGAATTTCTCTCGAGAATGGTTTTAATTATGCTCAAGATTCTACATGTAACGAATCAGGTGTCTTAAGGTTGTGTATCTTGTCAGAGACTGTGCTTGCATCGGAAAGGTCAAGGCTTGTGGTATTTTATGATAATTATGGGATTCTATATATCAGTATCTGGAAGGTAAAGGTAACGAATTCAAATTTGCAGGAAGTGCTTTAGAGTAAAGTATTCTAGAATGTGGTATTTCTTGGCACGGTTGAGACAGTATTCAGTGGCCTATGGGTCTTAGACAGCGTGGTCTTATGTTTGAATCTCGTGTGGTAAGGCTGGATTGAGGCATTGTGATACTCCAGTGAGGGAGAGATATCAAGTTGATGACGAATCAGAAGGGAAATTAGATAGATGGAATAGCTTGATAGTAGATCGAATCAGTATGGTAAGAATATGGTTGATTCTTCGTATGTGTTCTAGGTAATGAGCTTTTACAAGTATCGTGCAGCAAAGCTCTTGAGTTCTGACAACTTGATTAGCTTTGTTTGGATAGAAGGATTCTGTCCTGGCAGATTAGCTTGTGCGAATGGAATTGGGAGAGATTTCTTGTTGGATTTTACCGTGGTTTGGAGATGTATATATTTTCTATGGGTATGCGAAGCATGGAAGTAATGATTCCTCTTCTAGATGGGATTGATGGAGGGTCTTGGCTAGATGAGTTACTGTTCAGTTCTGAAAAGAAGTTCATAAAACTTTTAGGCAACGGGTAGCCTCGGGTAATCAAGGGAATGGTACTGCTAAATAGAGGTAACTTGACGAGAGTACATGTCTCGGAAAAAGGCTAATGTGATTTGATTGATGATACTTTGGTAGTATTGCGGCACTTTCTTGCTAGATCGACTGCTGATATCTAAGTTTGTTTGATAGCACAGGGGAATTTAGAATATCTTCCGTGGAATGATTAGGTACTTGAGGTGTGATATGTATTTATACTGCAGAATTTAGGATCAGGTACAGTGATTCGTGTGCTATATGGAGTTGGAGACTAGGAGTTCTCAGGTTCAGACTGTGTAGCAGTTGTGGATTATGTGTATTGGTACCGTTAGCGGCTGTCGGGATTTGGAAGACCGAGTGGATCATTATTTGCTTGATATATTAGATTTTGGATACGATATTAGGGTATAGACTGATTATCTCAGTGTTGGGTTATTCTAGACTATTGTGCTATGGGTTATGTCAGGAAACACCACAGTTTGCGTGGCGGAGTGCATCAGATTATGTTCTAGCAGAGTGGTTGTATTCCAAAGACCTGCGGACGGCTGGGAATGATTGTTTTTCTTAATTGGGCCTTCGTAGAGGATGTCAGTGTAGAGGTTTCTACCATTGAACCAGTTCCGGTATTGAGGGACTTTCTTGGATGCGTTTCTTGTGGTCGGGCATATCGCCGGGCGAGGTTGTGGATTTCGATATTTATTTGGTATCGGGCACCGTATCGTACGGCTCCGACATGAGTTATAGTAGTGGAAGGAGCATCTTCAGGCTTCTTGATAGTGAGTTCATTGGTAGGCCGAGGTGGCTACGTATTTAGCTTGAGTTAGCTTGGTTGGCCCCGAGTTGTATTGTTGAGGGATAGGTTGATTCGATTGTTATTGAGCTTGTTAGTAATCTAAGGAGATCTGTGAGTTGCTTTCTGTGCTGTGAGAGGTTATGTTTTGTTATATATGGGCACATGTGGTACGGTTTCTATTGAGGATTTAGAGAGGAAGTAGAGCAGGAAGAGTAATTGAGTGTTGCTCGGTGTATGGAGTATTGGTTATGGCCTATCAGGTTGCGTGTCCTGTGTTATTTGTTTCACCGTGGGTTTAAGGGATTGCTTGGTTTCAGACATCAAATTGTGCGTGGCTGTTGATTTTGAGCGTGGCGACTTGAGATGTGTCAGGTGCAACAGTGTTTTGGTAGGATCGCGCATTGTAGTGGGGCTACGTGGAGTTATGACATTTTGAGGTAGGTTCAGGTGTTCTATCTCTGTGATGTGAGGTGGGTTCTCAGCCTTGTGTTGTGATGATACCGATGGACTTGAGTTACAGCTCTTTCGTTTGAGTCATTTGTCATGATTTGAGTATGTTCAGACCGTTTCTTATTGGTGTGTGTATTATGCAAGTTGTGGCTTAGGCGTGTATTGAGGCGTCGTATCACCAGAGTGGTGTATTGGATTCGAGGTGATCGTTGGAGTCATTAATGAATACGAACATATTTGATCTCAGCTGGTTAGAAGGATAATATCAGGGTTCAGCCGGAAATCTGTTGTGGTATTAGTCAAAGAGAAGTGGCTTCATGAATGGTTGATCTGAGCAATGGTTGCAGTTTATCGCGTGTTTCATTTGTCGTTGGCAGTATATGAAAGTGTTGGAATAAGGCTTTAGCTAGTAAGAAGTCTTCTATCGGTATTTGGCTATGGTGGGAAACTGCTGTGAATAGAGGCTATTGTTCCGAGTGTTTGAATTATGTGATATATCATATGACTTCACCTGAGGTTGCAGGTATGGGTTATTACAGCTGGTTCGGGTTTATTTCGAATGTAGATGTGAGGTTCTGATCTTGTGCATGATTTCGGAAAGTGCAATGCGGTCCTACGATTTATGGTTTAGATGGACCTTGAAATTTCAGCTACATTGTGTTATCGGACCTATGCGACATAGGGTGACGAGGGATCACCCTGGGTGTATGCTTGGTAAGGTCATTCAGCTATTGGGTTGCTTCTAGTACAACTCTGGGTACGCTCGAGGATGAGCGTTTGTTTAAGTTGGGGAGGATGTGACGACCCGACCCATCGTCATGTGTTACTGCTCCGTTTCCCCCATTTTATGCTTCTTCATGATTCGTTATCGGTATGTGGTGTGTTAGAGTTGATTTGGATTGGTTTTGATAAGAAATGAGACACTTTGTCTCTTTAAGGAAGGCTTGCTTTGGAAAAAGTCAACCGGATGTTGACTTATGAGTTAGAGGGCTCGGATGGGATTTCCGGTGATTTGGTTAGCTTCGGGAAGTGATTCGTGACTTTGGAGTGCGATCGGAATTGGTTTTGGAGGTTCGGTGTAGAATTAGGCTTGAATTGGCGAAGCTAGTATTTTGGCGAATTCTGGTTGATAGGTGAGATTTTGATTCGAGGGTCGGAATGGAATTCCGAGAGTTTCTGTAGCTTCATTAGGTGATATTGGATATGTATGCAAAATTTCAAGTCATACGGACGTCGTTTGGTCAGGTTTTTGATCGAATGCGTGTTTCGAAAGTTTTTGAAAGAACTTAGGCTTGGATTTGGTGTAATTTGGTGGTTTTAGTGATAATCGTGGTGTTTTTATAATGGGAACAAGTTTGAATAATGTTTTAGGATGTATTGGTATTTTTGGTTGAGGTCCCGAGAGCCTCGGGGTGAGTTCGGATAGTTAAACGGAGAGTTTTTGGATTTTTGCAAGGAAATGATCTACTGGTATCTGGTATTTTCGCACTTGCGGTTATGGGACTGCAGGTGCGGTCTCGCAGGAACGATGGTGAAGCCATAGAAGCGAAAACATGGGAAGTTGCCTATTTCCGCAGAAGCGGTTGGGAAGCCGCATCTGCGAACCCGCAGATGCGTAATTTGCTTCGCAGAAGCGGATCTTTGAATCTTGGAATTTTCCGCAGAAGCGGAAGGAGACCTCATAAGCTGAAGTCACAGAAGCGACGTTGGACCGCAAAAGCGGATTCTGCTGGACAGAAGTACTTAATTCATCTTCGCGAAATTCTTATAGGGTACCACATTTCACTTCGGACTTGGGGAGTTTTTGGGCGATTTTTGAAGAGGGTTTAAAGGGCTTTGATCAGGTATGAATTCTTGGACTTAAAATATGATTTTATGGTGTAAATACATGGACTAGATTTGAAAACTCAAGGAATTAAGGTACAAAAATGGTAGTTTAGGGCTTGAACTCAAGAGAGTTAAGAATGGAGATTTGAGGGGTCAGTTGGACCCCGATTCTGGTAAATTTGATATGTATAGACTCGTGGCGAGACGAGGAATCCGGTAATGTGAGTCTTGTAATTTTTTGAGAAGTGGGCCCGGGGCTCAAGTTTTTGCTAGTTTCGAGATTTTTGCTATATTTCGATTATTTTCGATTGGGTATTGTTAGATTGGCATATTGTAATGTATTCGCTCTGATTTTGGTTAGATTCGACGTGCGTGGACGCCGATTTGCGAGGCGAAGGCGTCGTGAGCTAGAGATTTAACCGGTTCGAGGTGAGTAATGCTTGTAAATGATATCCTGAGGGTTTGAAACCCCGGATTGCACGTCGTGGTGCTATATTGAGGCGAGACACGCATTCTATGACGAGTGCAGGGTCGTTTGCTATTGGGGATCGTGACTTGGTCCATCCCGAGTGATATTTCTTCTATATCGGTGATTGAGACACATACTATATTGATGATACTTGGGCTTATTGCCATGTGTGGAGCCTTGTGCCGACCTGTCGAACCCTTCGGGTACTGATATTTCTGTTTTAGCATATTTTGCATATCATTTGGTTTCAGTCCAAGGTTTTAAATACTATTTTTTTTTTCAAACTCAGTCATACTCCTAAGTTTTGAAAACTCAAATGATATTTTAAATGATAATTCGGGCTGAGAATGGCTGTTTTATAAATGCCCAAGGGGCTTATGATGATTTCTGGACTGAGCATGGATCGGGCTGCGTGCCGCAGCAGTGATTTCGAAACAGTGGTAATAATGACACTCTATGATGTGACTTGAAACAGTGGTAACAATGACACTCTATGATGTGACTTGAAACAGTGGTAACAATGACACTCTATGATTTAAATTGGGCAGGTAACAATGACTAACTGGTCAGGTAACAATGACTAACTGGTCAGGTAACAATGACTGATCAGGAATTAATTGATGCCACGAGATGGCTTGATATTGCGCTTTAGGAGCCCCTCTGGAGTCTGTGCACACCCCCAGTGAGCGCCGTCGACGATAAATAAATATGGATGGCTCGGGCTGCACGCCACGGTGGGTACTGGAATGTACCATCATATGCATTGCATTGCATTCATGCATATGTTGTTTGTGATATTTCTTGAGATATCTATATGCTTTTATGGTATTATCTGATCACTCCTAAAGAGGATAACTTTCAGACAATGGTAACAATGACATTGTATTATGCGTTTGGTCAGGTAACAACGACTGACAAGAAATAACACCGTGCGGTCAGGTAACAATGGCTGACCATGAACGAAAATAAGGCCCGAGGGGCGAGGTTCTGTGTATAGCGGCACTAATTGTTTGAGATTATTCTTGCAACTGTTGAAAATATTATTTTCAAAAGAGTTTTAAACCGAGCCAAGATATTTCCAAAGATTTCACAGTTTTACTGATTTCTAAAGGAGTTCTACACTGTTTCTATACAGCATGATGATCCGTTATATGTGTTTTCTTGCTGCTCAGTTATTATTTACTTTTATTACTCACTGAGTTGGACTACTCACTTTACTCCCTGCACCTTACGTGCAGATGCAGGTACTGGTTTAACCGGTAGCGGGTTTGAGCTGGTTGAGAATTTTGCTATTGTAGACGAGCAAGGTGACCGCTAGCTTTCGCTGCACCAGATTTATTCTTTTGGTTCTAAATTTTTAATCCATGTATTACAGGCCTTGTAGTTGACTTAAAAAAAATTCTTCTAGATGCTCGTGACTTGTGACACCCCGGTTGGGCTGTATCGGGATGGTTCCCTGTTTTATTATTTTTTTCTTCCGCACATATGATAATTTTACTAATATTTTAGACTTATTTATGCTAAGTAAGTATTAAAGAGGTATTGATGTCTGTTGGCTGGCCTTGTCTTCACGAGAGGCGCCATCACGACAGGGTTTGGGAGTTGGGTCATGACAATTGGTAATGTTTAATTGAAATGCATGTAGTATGTTGAAGCGGTTAAATTGTATGGGACTCACTGAAGTGACTAATTTATGTGCAAAATGTAGCAAATGATTGAGTATGTGCAATTGTTGAGGTAGTGATTGGTATACTAGTTGTACGGATAATAGTAATTGTGTAATGGCGCTTGGAAATATGTTTCAGGGGCTCTTTGACAGGTAGATAAGCCTAATTACAAAGGAAACTCTAGCGAAATTTTCTATAAATATAGGAGTTTGTGAAAAAATTTGGGAGTTCGGACCCATTGTACTAATTTAGCATTTAAAAATCAAAGAGTCAAAGTTTTCTAGAAAAGTGCTATTTTGCGGTCCAGAATGCAGTCGCAAATCAAGTATGCAGACTGCATTTCTGCCGCAGATTAAGTTAGTGGTTTGGTTATAATTAGGGTCAAAATGTGGTCTATTATGCGATCACACAACTGATATGCGGACCGCATTTCTATTGCAAAATGAGTCCCTATGCTAGTCAAATTTGAGGTAAAAAATATGGTACATTACGCGACCGTAAATCGGATATGCGGACCGCATTTTCGCCGCAAACCCAAACAGAATGTTCAGAGTTTTGGAGCGCTTTTGCGGTCCATTATGTGGACCGCATTTCCACTCTGCGATTGCAAAGTGCGACCGCATACCTGATCAGGCTCCTATTTTTTAAAATTTTAAACCCGACCCCCTTTTTAATAAAACACCCCAAACCCTCCTTTAACGATTTTTTTGAACAAACTAGAGAGAGGAAGGGAGAGTTATTGAGAGACGAGGTCTTGCATTCGTTAATTTGATTCTTCAAAGTCACCCGAGCCGGGAAATTTTAAAGTAATTATCTTCATCCTTATTCTTGCAGGTAAAATCCCCAACCCTTTTTCAGTGACTTTCAGGTTTAAACATAAAGGGGGGAGTCTCATGCATTGATTCTCAAAAATAAAGGATTGAAACGTACATGCATGTCTTTTAAAACCTAAAATCTAGTAAGGAAAAATTAGGTAGAAGTAGAGGTTTGCAAAAGAAGGGTTGATAACCTAAATATGTTTGGGTAGTAATGGTGAACTTCAATCCTAAGATTTATGTGTTAACTTGTTCACTAGATTGACGTTGCTAAACTATTTGGTGAATTGAAAGTAGAAGTTAAAAGGGAATTTGGCTTCAGGTATGTACGACTAACTTTGACCTTTGTAAAGTCACTTTGTTTGGTGTACGACTATTTGGTATGTGATATCTATGTAGACTATTTGTGAAATCCTTGTGATTGGTATGCTTTGAGCGTTCGTGGTTAAGTCTCCTAATATAATGGTGCAAGTAATTGGCAACAAACCATATTTGTGTGTGTGAATGTGTTTATGTGGTAAGAGCTGGGAAACAAATGATGGAAAGAAATCGTAATTAATGCAATCGAAACAACTGTAGTAATAACATATATAGCTTGTCATGGGAAATTACCATTGTGACTTAAATGGCATATGAGTTGTTGAATATGATGGAAATGGTATTGATGGTTATGGAAATTCTCAGTGAATTGTTGTTGTTGTTGTTCCTTGTGAATTGTTGTTATTGTTGTTGTTGTTATTTGTGAATTGTGATTGTTCGGTGGGATCGGGTTGTGCGCCGCAACACGAAGTAATATGGTGTAGGTTGTGGTAATAAGGGTGGACGAGGTAATAACGGTGGAAAGTGATCTAAATCACTATTGAAATAAAAATATGAGAAAATTGTGAAATCATTGATGTGATAATGATGAAGGGGAAAGAGAGAGATTATAAACTTGTTTGGCTTGATTGTTCCTTTCATGTGTATTTGATTGTTGATTCTATTACTGCTCGTTACTTGTGTATGGTTTTAGTTTACATAGGGCAAAGTTTGTTCATACATACCAGTACAATTCAAATGTGATGATGTCCCTTTTGTCGGGGGCGCTACATTCGTGTTATAATTGTAGGTAGATCCATAGCAGGTACTCTAGTCCACTGACCGCAGCACTCATTCAATTCCCGTCAGCTGAATTAGTGAGCCCTTTTCCTCTCGAGGCCCTACGTGGCTCATGCCACTCTTATTCCGGAGTCTGGTTTTGGGTATTTGTGTAAGGTATAGCCGGAGCCTTGTTACAGGTATGTATTGTATCATCCTTCTGTATCCTTAGAGGCTCCGTAGACAGGAAATGTGGGTTATGAACTTATGTAAATATGTATTTTGTATATTGGGCAATGTAAGTTGTAAACCTTTCTAAGTAACCATGTATGTTATGTATGTTTGTAAAAAGGCGTTTTAATTATAAATGGCTATTTCCTTTTATTAATGAGTAATGAGAACACGGGGTATCACATGGGATAAGAAAGTCACCTAGGTCTGCCAGACTGGGGCTACCCGGTCGAGCGCCGATCATGTCCCTCAATTTTGGGGTGTGACATTTTCTGACATTCATGTTGGAAAATGAGCCTCAACTTTTCGAAGAAGTGATATCTTCCTCGGAAGCACAATATTGGAAAGAGGTAGTCAATAGTGAGATAGAATCCATATTTGTCGTACCCCCTTTTTTCCCTCCTTGCGTCGGGAGAATCGGGTTAATGACATTTTAGGTATAAGATAACTCGTTTCTTTTAGGAATTGGGTTTCGAATTTGAAGAGTTGCCATCTAATGATTTATGGTGCATTAGGACACCTACAAGGTTTATTTCTAATTTTTCTTGATAACCAGAGATAAGGTAAGGGCTTGAAATTATCCTAAGGAGAAGGTGTTAGGCACCCCTCAAGATCCACTAGTGTGGTTCCAGGAAAGATAGTTCTTTGTGAATTTGGTGCAACTAACATATAAACACATAAGGCTCAAATAAGAGGGGATTTTAATACACAATGTTTTGAAAGTAAAAAAGGTTTGAAAGAGAAATTATTAAAAGGCTACTTTTTAAAAAGAAGTTATAATGCTTTAAACGAAAAGAAAAAGGGAAGAGGGGTTCCTAGGATTATTTATAATATGGATCACATCAATGCAATATCTGGTAATCACTCCTCAAAAGAGGGGCTACACGTGGTATTAGCGCACCGGTCATCATATCCATAACTACCTTTCCCACCCCGTTAAGGTACTAATGCGCAGACTGGTCTTGACCACTATTGCAAGCTATTACCCGCCCCATTCCTAGCAGTCCCGGAGGCACTTACAACTATTATTACTAAAAGGGAGGGATATTAAGCTAACTTGGACTTTAAAAGGTGAAAAATCTAAGGCAGCATACAAAAACATATAAGACAGCACAATAACAGGGGAAGCACATAAACAATGAAGGCTCATATATACCTCCTCAAACAAAGCTATCAAATAGTATGACTCAAACAACAAGCAAGTCTCACTCTAAAAAGGTACTTAACGATAGGAGATTATTGTTGTTGAAGCAAACCTGGTCTATTACATGACTCAGTTAGGAAGAACGAATCAGGCATGCCTGCTGGTTGTAGCAATTAACAATTAACAGAGGCGAGTTCAGTTTATTATTATTACCTAAGGCTTACCTAAGTGTTTAGATGAGATCTTAGGAACATGGTATTTATTGCTGATTATGAATGTGGCAAAGCAATAACAACTTAAAATGAATGATTTGATATCCTATAAGCATGCTCACTAAATTGTGTTATTAAAAAGAGATTAGATTACTTAAAAAAACAGGTTTAGAGTAGACTGATTTTAAATTAGACTAGTTTAAGATACTACTGATGATGGGATCCACTACTGCTGATTTTATTCCTATAAACATGATATCCAGTAGCTGATTTAATCCCTATAGACATGATATCCAAGATTGTTGATTTAAAACCCCTATAGGCATGATATCTAATATTGTGGAATGGAAACTGGTGGGATTTTACTTAGGAATTCCGATAGGCATGATATCTAAGATAGTACTAATATTATCATTATGAACATGATACCAGATTATAACCGATTGGATCTTAAGCACATGATATCTAAATGGTGACAAACGTGCAGAATTTTAGATAATTCCTATAGGCAGGTTATGTAGTTGTGAAGTTGAACATGCAAGATTTAAAGTAAGTCCTATAGACATGGTTTCTAAATGCAGATTGAACATGCAGAATTGAAAGCAGTCCTATAGGCATGTTTTCTACCCTTAAGCATGCATAATTACCCATCTCTTTTCCACTAGCCAACCATGATTGTTTATTACAACTTATTACAAACCACATATACTGAATTACATCAAAATATATAAAAAGAAGTTACAACCAGAGGAAGACTGATTCTTGGTTCCTCCCTGAGCTATGGAATAAACTGTCTTAAGATGTCTTGTTTCAAAGCCTTTCTCAGACCTGAGTGTGTGAGGGTTCCTTAAGGGTCTCAAAGGACCCCGAGCAGTGCTTACACCCAGGTTCATAGAACCAGATAGAGATGAGTGTAGTGTTGGACGGCCAACTCTTATGTGTCTAAGTTCAGAGGGAGCTCATGTGTCCCAAGGAAAGGCTCACACATGAGGGGCAGAACTTAAGTCTAAGAATATGGTGGAAGTGTAGGAATAGAATTTGTTTTTATAAAATGAGGGGAGACAGGAAGGGGTAAGGGATGATAGGAAAACAGTGATAGTAAAGAATAGAACTAATAACTTCATACAAAAGGGGGTCAGGGGTTGAGAATCCATTGCAATGAGTATATGCACTTAGGTAGGGATCAATTTTGGGCATGCACAACAATAGGAGGTGCTGGCATGCCTATAAATGAACCAAAACATACAACAACTAGAGAAGACATGGAGATTATTATCCAAAGGGGATCAGGTTTGGGTCATGCACAACAATGTCCAATGATGTCATGCCCCAACAAACCTAATATACAAAACACATTGGGGATGGGGATTTAGGATTCATAAGCCATGATAAGTAATTGACAAAGTATTAATTCAGCATATAAAGAGGCAAATTATAGCAGGTTTGATAATGGAACTCGTTTAAATAGAAATAAGAGACAAACAAGGATGAACGAAATAGTAAACAAACATGTTGTTGTTGATGCTGAAAATTAGTTAGAACATACCGGTAAAGATGCAAATGCATAGAAAAATGAGCAAGCTTCCCACAGCCTAGCCTTGGCTTTCAGTCGGCTAGGTAAGTAAACATTACAATTAGCAACAGAGAAAAGAGAGAGATTTTAGTGGAGTGTGTGTCTGAACTCAAGTGTTTTATGCCTTATGTTTGTGTGTTTGAAAGAAGAAAATGTGGGTAT
This sequence comes from Nicotiana glauca, assembly GCA_026770625.1. Taxonomy (NCBI): domain Eukaryota; kingdom Viridiplantae; phylum Streptophyta; class Magnoliopsida; order Solanales; family Solanaceae; genus Nicotiana; species Nicotiana glauca. The sequence continues at coordinate 198,869 of MU783210.1, forward strand.
TTATAGTTTTGAAAACATGTGAGAAATAAGGCAATAAATAAATTTCAATGCGAATATGGAAGTAATCAGCAATCAGAATCAATCAACTAGCCGATTGCCCTTTAATTGAGGAATCACTTGTTTAACGGGGCTGGCAAGTTCAAAAGAAGTAAAGGAAATCAGTTTGTAGGTAGACTCGTTATTACCATAAAAGAAAGTAGTAAAACACTAAGTACACAATCGAGTCCAAGCACAGAGATACACTTGTTATTAGGAAATCGATTTTACAAGGCAATAATAAGGAAAGGTAAAGAGAAGTAATGAAATCAGTCCCAAAATTGAGCATCAACTGAAGAAGAAACCTCAGCATATAAATAGAGTGTATAAACAAAAGACATGCGAGGCCAAACTATTGGCAAAAGAAACATCATGCAATAGTAGTACAAAGTCAGTAGATAGCAAATATTCAAAGAATGATAGTCAAGTAGGTCAGGTCTCATTGGATTAGTAGTGAAGAAAATAGAGTGCTAGGAGCATACAAAGGGTCTCACATCATAGTCGAGTTTCAAAGATAGTAAGAACCCAGAATCAGAGGAATCATATAAGGGAAAGACATGTCGAAACAAGGAACTTCAAATCAAGCCAGGCATTCAAACGAGCAGTTTCAACTCAAAGACATAGGTTTTCTTTAACAATATTCAAGCTTAAAAGATGATAAACAAATAATTTGAACAAGCAGTTTAGAAACTCAAATAGAACTAAATAAATTAGGATTTTTCAACATCGATCGAGTTTAAAGATGATGAACAAATAGATTACACAAATACTTTGCAAGCAACTTTGGAAACTCGAATGAACCCAAAAGAAATCTGGGTTTTCAACATCAATCGAGTTTAAAGATGATAAACAAATAAATCAGACAAATATTTAGCAAATAGTCTTAAAAACTCGAATGAACCCAAAGAAATTAAGATTTTCAACACCAATCGAGTCTAGAGATGATAAACAAGTAAATCAAACAAACACTAACAAATAGCCTCAGAAACCCCAAAAGAAATTAGGGTTTTTATCATGGTAAACTCAGAAAAGATTTTGAAAACAATAACTTCAAGGAAAAATTTAATCGGAAAAAGATGAAGCATCTTTTTTTTAAAAGCAAAATTAAAGAAACCTCGAGAAGGCATTTAAAAACTCATAGCAAGCATGAGTATAAATTGAACCTGAAACGAGTCGAAAAGCTCTTAGAGATTAGGGTTTCATAAGAACCCCAAGTGAAGAGAAAGGCCTTGAAAGCCATCGATCTAAATAGGAGATTTAAATGTCTGATTCGAATGGCCATGAATGGTTGGACAAAGGTCAGAGACGACTGGAGAACAGTCAATGAGCAAAGACTGGACCAAGCCCCTTTAGAATTTGGTCATGAAACCATAGAAACAAACACGTAGAAGCTGTGGGAGGCTGATACAGGTCTTAGATGATCTCTGGAGAGCCATAGATTGGTGTAGATTAAGGTAGCGGCGGGTAGGGTTTGATGTTGTTGTAGAGAGGATTTGAGAGAGGAGGGGGATCCAGAGGCGGCATATGGTGGGAAATGATAGGGTTTAGGGGGGTCGTTTAGGATTAATTTAGGTAAGGATGATTTTTGGCCGTTGATCTGAGTGATCAACGACTTGGATTGAACGAGTAAAGGGTTTGTTTAATGAGACTGGGTTTTGGTCGGTTTAAATTAGAATTGGGTGGGGGATTAATAGGAATTGGGCCAGGGTAATTGGGATTCAAATTTAGGTCCAATTTAAGCTATAATCAAAATAAGATGGGACTAACATTTAAATAGCTAATGTTTCCTATTTGATTTATAAAAAATAATAAAATAGTTTCTGGAAATAAATTAATGGTACTCGAACGATTTATAGTACATAATTAATTATTTAAAAATACCATACCTAATTTTGTGAATATAAAACACAGTTAAATCTAAAAGGGGCTAATATTGTAATTATGCAATTTTAACCTTAAAAATACTAAATAATTTTGTACAAATATGCAAAAAAAACCCTTAACTATATTTTAGCATAAAAATACAGATCCAATAAATAAATCATCAAAACTAATAATTTTAGAATTGATTATGGGATTGTTATGGATAAAATAGGGGGATAAATTGATTAAAAAATATCTTTTGTATTAAGGAAAAATAGGGGAACACTTGGATATGCTTATATATGCATACATATGTTATTTTGAAAGTACTTTGCATATAAAATATACATAGGGAAAAATTGGGTATCGACAGCTGCCCCTCTTTACCCGGAAAGGATGAAAGAGTTGGCGGGTAAATATTTGATAGCCAAATATTGACCGAATGAAACAATTTGAAGAAGATAGGCCGCACCCGAGCTTTTGAGTTGCCCACATATCCCTGATTTTACCAGAATCAGGCCATATGTAGTTTAGGATCCATCGGCGGAGTATGCCGATAGGTACTTTCCAGGAACATACGCAATGTTTTGGTCAGGGTGAGTGAAGGCTTACAGGAACCGTTAGGTTTGATGTGGCTGCGGGCAATGGAGAGGAAATGCTCCTGCCAGGATGGCTGTTGCTTGCCAGTTTATCAAGCAAACTTAGAAATAAATGCATATAGAGGTAGAGCTTAACCTCAGAAGACAGAATGGGAGCCTTATGCAAGTTGGAAGGCAGAATAGTAGCCTTATGCAATGCAAATGCAGCTAGAGGTAGAGCTTAACCTCGAAAGGCATAATGGTAGCCTTATACAAGAAATAAAATAGCAGATGGCAGTAGAGTTTCTTAGCTGATAACAAATTGCGGTGTGGTGATTATTGGGAGCGTTTTGATGTATGGAACATTATGGGTATGTGATGATAGCAGATGCCAGTAAGTGCAGTGGTATAGAGAATAGTATCTTTGGGCAAATGTTCGTACAATGAGTTTATTGATTTCGTAATCCTGGTGCATGCATCCAAAGAAAAATCATGAGTTTTTTAAAGGGGAAGGTTAGTTCGCATCCCTGCTAGCTTTGCTTGACTTGTTCAACTTTGATCTGGCAATATCGTCTGTATCATTGGGTTAGCGGTTGCTAAACAATGCAGTTTTGATAATAAACATGCATGATTTTGTAAGAGTATAACATAAGTGTATAATTAAAATAGTTTTTAGATGAACCGACGACTGTAATGCAATTCAAGACATTGCAACCTCTCATGCTAAGGAATTTTGAGGGTCATCCTCAAAATTCTTCCCCAGTTTGATAGGCTGACTTTTTTGATTGCTGCTCGTGCGATGATCGACTAAAATTACTTCAGAATTTTGAGGGTCCTCCTCAAAATTCTGCCCTAGCTTCCAATTTTTTTGGGGGGGGGGGGGGAATAGGGGGAATAAAAATTTTATTGAATTTTGACCGAACCCATAGGGCTGCCTACGTATCCCCTCGTAAATGGGAATTAGGTCAGGCGTAGTTAAATTTACATCATATAGGGAAAACATAAAGATGACACATAATAATGCTTTACTGCATCTGAATTAATCAGCTTTGGCTAGATCTCTCCATCCATTTCTCAAGTATGAGGGCTCCTCCTGTCAAAACTCGGTGAACCATGTACGATCCCTGCCAATTGGGAGAGAACTTCCCTTTGGCCTCGTCTTGATGCGCAAAAAGTTTCTTTAATACCAGCTGCCCTGGTGTGAATTGTTTGGGCTTGACTCTCTTGTTGAAGGCTCTGGACATTCTGTTCTGATAGAGTTGACCATGACAAAATGCGTTCATTCTTTTTCCATCTATAAGAGCTAGCTGCTCGTAACGACTCTTCACCCATTCTACATAGCCGAGCTCAACTTCTTGTATGAATCTTAAGGAGGGAATTTCTAATTCGGCGGGAATAACGACTTCTATACCATAAACCAACATATAGGGAGTTGCCCCAGTTAATTTGTGGGCCATGGTGCGATACCTTAATAGAGAAAATGATAACTTTCTGTGCCACTATTTTTGCTTCTCTATCATCTTCCTAAATATTTTCTTGATATTCTTATTGGCAGCTTCCACAGCTTCGTTCATTTAAGGCCTGTAGGCTGTGGAATTCTTGTGTCTGATCTTGAAGGTTTCACATATAGCTCTCATCAAGTCGATGTTAAGGTTGGAGCCATTATCGATAATGAACGATTCTGGAATACCGAATCGACAAACAATGCGGTCACGGACAAAGTCTGCCATGACTTACGTAGTCATTTATAATGACCCGACCGGTCATTTTGAGTACTAGTGCTCCGTTCAGCAGTTTGAGGTCATGAACAGCTTCATTTCAGGTATTATGACTTGTACGCGCGGTCGGAATTGAATTTCGGGAAGTCCAGAGTTGATTTGGAAAGAGGATTCTTATTTAGGAAGCTTAAAGTTGACAGAATGAACTTGGATTAGAATTTTAAGTAAACGACCTCGGAATCGGGATCTGAAGGTTCCAGCAGGTTTGTATGATGATTTTGGACTTGGGTGTATGCCCGGATTGGGTTTTGGATAACCGGGAGCGTTTTGGCGCCTATTGTGGAAGTTAGCATTTTGGAAGAAATTTCTTAAGTTTGGCTTGAAGTGCATTTTAGTATTATCGATGTCAGTTTGGGATTCCGAGTATGGGAATAGCTCCGTATGGTGAATCTGGAGTTGGAAGCACGATCGGAAGTGAATTCGGAGGTCCGTAAGTCATTTTGGAGCCATTTAGATAAAGATAGAAATTTAAAGATTTTTGAGAAGTTTGACCGAGAGTTTGACTTTTTGATATCGGGGTGGGATTCTGGTTCCGAAAGTTGGAGTAAGTCTGTAATGTTGAATATGACTTGTGTGCAAAATTTGAAGTCAATCGGACGTGATTTGATAGGTTTAAACATCGAAAGTAGAAGTTTGAAATTCTAAAGTTCATAAAGCTTAGATTGGAGGTCGATTCATGTTTTTAGCGTTGTTTGATATGATTTGAGGGCTAGAGCAAGTCCGTAATATATTTTGGGACTGGTTGGTATGATTGGTTCGGGTCCCGGGGGCCTCGGGTGTGTTTCGGGTTGTATCTCGCTCTTATTTGATGTTTCAACATCGTTTCTTTGGACATAAAGGGTACCATATTAAGAAAATGATCTCCAAATTAAATTTTTATTATACCACTAGATCCGTATCATAATTACAGAGCCATAGCAAAAAGAATCGTCAAATTTGGACATAGTATGAGGGAGTTAGGCTCATTTCCGTGTCGGAAAGAATTGTTGGTTTCTGGTATGAAGATTTGTTCTTCGCAAATGCGAGAGAGGTTCCGCAAATGTGAAAAAGGATTTTTGGATTGACCGGTCAATGCAAAAAATTATCCTTCGCGAATGCGAAGGTCTCCCGCGAAGGCGATGAAGGAATGTCGCCTGGGTAGTGTTTTAAACCGAGAATTTTAGTATTTTGGGCATATCTTGAGTTCTCGAACTCCATTTGAGGTGATGTTTGCGGTGTTGTTCTCGTCTCAAGAAGGGGTTAAATATATAACCTTTATTTTGATTTTTCTCCTTGATAATTTCTGATAGTTTCTATTTTTATCCGTGTTTGGATGGTAGAAATTGGGATTTTGAGCCCCAAAGTTAAAAAATGGTAAATCCTTGATTTGAGGGTCGATTCATGGACGAAATTGGATGAATTTCTGGATATAGAACATATGAGTTATGGGTAATATTTATTTTCAATAATTTTTGGAATCTGGGCACGTGGGCCCGAGGGCATTTTTGTCAACTTTTCGATCGGAGTTAGGAATTCTATAAATTAGATTGTAATGAATAATTGAGCATATATTAATGGTTTTGCGTAACTGTTGGCTAGTTTTGGAGCGTGGTGCATCAATTAGAGTCTTTTGAAGGGCATAGAATGCCGGTTTGGATCTTCGGAGTGAGGTGAGTCTCCTTTTTAACCTTGTAAGAGGGAATTTTCCCCATAGGTGAAATAATTGATTATGTGCTCCTATTTGTGGGGGCTATGTATGCATGAGGTGACGAGAGTCCATGCGTAGCTACTATTATGCTATTGTCCGGGTAGTTTGGACCCAAAGGCATGTTATACTTGGATTATTTATGTACCCATTGATAGCTTGAATTACTTAAATCACATTGAATAAGTAAGTGAATTTCTAAAAGGATTAAACTTCATTTCTTAAAAATTGTTAAAGGGGAATTGGTTTTAATTGGACAATTATTCCCTGATAAATTCTTAATTGGCTATTTGAGCATGTATTTTATGTGTACCTGCGTCACATGGATAATTCACGAGCAGGGTGGTTGTTTATTTTATGTTGACCACGTCGCACGGATAGATTTGCAAGTAGGGTAATAGATGCATCTATGGTTCGGGCCGTTCAACCCTCGGCAGTGTACAATTTATATTTCTGTTGGATCGGGCCGTCACCTTGGTGTGATTTGCACATGTTATTTGTCGATTGAGAATTTTAAACGTGAAATTTGCCCTTCGTGGCTTGATATAAATTGATAAGATAATAAAGAGTAAACCTTGAAAATCCTTGATTATTTGTTTAAGATGTTTACCTATTTTCCGGCTTCGTGAATTTGAACTGCTATATAAACATTGTTAGTATATTGTCAATTGACCCCTAGTAAGTGTCGAAGTTGACCATCTTGTCTCTACTTCTTCGAGATTAGGCAGGATACTCATTGAGTACACGTTGTTTACGTAGTCATACTACACTTCTGTGCATTTTTGTTGCACATGTATATGTATCTCTAGTAGCCTACTGGGCGTAGAAGCGCGAATGATTCTAGGACTAGGTGAGTTGCATTATTCGAGGCGACTCGCAGCTAGTGTAGTCCCTTTCAGCATATTGTATTTATTTCTGGTCCACGGTATTTCGGATGGATGTTGTATTTTATTTCCTTATCAGTAGATTCTCATGCACTTGTGACACCAGGTTCTGGGAGGATTTTGGATTATTCGGTATTAAGTCTTTTATAGACTTTATGTTCATTTTTGTAAAATTTTTATTATATAATATTTAATGTATAAGAAAAATAATTTCCGCAAATATTAAAATTGGAATTTAATAATGCATTCTTGGTTGGCTTGCCTGACAGCGGTGTCCAGCGCCACCACAACCCTTAGTGGATTTTGGGTCGTGATAACATGGTATCAGAGCACTAGGTTCCTAGGGTCTACGAGTCATGAGCAAGTCTAGTATTGTCTCGTGGATCGGTACTGAGACGTCTGTACTTATCCTCGGGAGGCTACAGGACTGTTAGGAGTACTTCCCTTCTTGATTCCTCATCATGCGATTTGATTCCTCTAAGGCTTATGCCTTTGTTTCTTCCTACTCAAACTTATGCGATGGGAAGCTCTTGTTATAAATCGAAATTGAAGAACTGTAATGGTACTACATATGTGATACGGGATGCTTCTCCCGGTGTAATTGACTGGATTATTATCGTCACCTTATGGAAGGATATTCCAATGTTTCAGCTCAGTAATGGTATTTTTGAGAGCTATGAGGTTAGGCACACGTTGCCATGATGCTTATGAACGAATGTTGCGCAGTAGTGATATGATGGTAGGATGTTTTGCCCACGTGTCGGGGCAGTGAATGACTTCAAGGGAGGTTTACTTAGTGCATAATCAATAGATTCATTATTTTATTCCCGGCAAGGGGAAAGGTAATCGAACTAAGTATGGTCAGATGTGGACTGGTGGAAGTAATGAGACTTGGTAATTGCAAGCGTAGTGGAGTTTCTCCTATGATGGGGTACTGTTGTCCTAATTGAACATATTAAGTTTGTCGGTGTTTTGATCTTCTACAATTCGCCTTTGGGGAAAGATATCATGAAATAGTATCGGAGATGCAACTATCAGATAATGCAAGGTGCGATGGTTTAGGATTGAATCAGTATTTCAAATGTTGACGGTTCGAGAAAGATGACCTTTGGAAAAGTTTGGAGTTAGTAGCAAATTATGTATTCAAGTTCTATGAAGATAAATTTTATTAAGGCAACGAGTGAGCAGCAAAAGATGAGAAGGACATGTGAGAAGGATCAGGCGGATTTTTAAACTTTTAAAAGGCCAGGCTTAGGTAGCGCAAGCCGAGCAGTTGATTAAAGAAGTGAGTTTTCCCAAAGTGGGAGAGCAGCGGAGCTCGTAGGGGCTTGGTAATAAAATGACTATGCGCCTTAAGGAGAGTCTGGAATGACTTGAGAATATTGGTGCTTGGTTATTGGGGTCTACGGATCTAATTTGAAGTAGGGATTCTTGTGCGGCCGGAGATTTAATATAACTGAAAGGAGCCGCTTAAATGAAGAAGGATGTTGACTTTGGATTGAAAGGATGTTGTCGCACACTTAAATGATGTCCACAGGGGGTAAATAAACCTGTGCAGTTGGAGAGTGAGCTCAAACTCAGGATGGGTTATTGATGTCGAAGTGATTGTACCCCGTGCAGCGGCGTTGGAAGATGCCAAAGAGAGCTTTTATAGGTGGGTTACCCAAGTGAGCAGGTTATCGGTCGCGTGGTTGGCGAGGCTTCTACGAAGAATCCTATCGGTTATATAGCAAAGAAATCGGTTGTGCAAATATGTTTGATGAGTCAGAATATAAGAAGGGGTTTTACAGAAAGATTTCGAGAACTTTGGCGGTTGATTGAACGAGGTTGTGTCAATAAGAGAAAAAGAGGATGGGTGAATTCCAGATTTGTAATATGATGGCTTCATGCTAAGTGGAAGAGTCCCACCGCTTATGATTGGGTTGCATGGTTAACTACTTGCGGGATTTCTGGGTATTAGCATATCGATGGGCTATTTCATCTACGGGAACAGACAATAATTGGTAATTTGTGCAAAGGAATTATTAAAAGTGGGCTATCGTTGGCCTTATTGGCCCATGTTCAAACCTGGGAAAGGATTCAGGATTGTGCTTTGTAGAGATGCGGGTTCCCAGGGAAGTGATTCTGCCAGGTGCTTCACCAGTGGGGCATCCATGTGCTGAAGATTTATGGAATTGATTATATTCGGGGCCAAGTCAGAGCGGGTGGCTCTCAACAACAGTCCTAGTGAAATTCAAAAGATAAAGTGTGGTACCTAATGATTTCGCGCCTATAAGTACAGTTAAGAATAAAGCTTTGTAGCAGCTTATGAGAAGGTACCCAGAATGTTCTATGATATTTTAACTTGCGGTGTAGCATTTGAGAGATATGAAATGGTTCGTGGGATTTGAGGCAGCATGGTCTCGTGATTCAAGGTCACTCGGGATAAGTGCAGACGGAGTAGGTTATGTGTTGGATGGAGGTGGTATTATCTCCAAGGCAATCAAGGATAAATTGGAAGAAGGTAGATTGATTAGCCATAGTTAAATTGGTAGACTGGTGTCAGTGATCAGTTCTTTCATCTTGGTCAAGTTATGTAAGTGATCTGTGGCTGTGCTTATGAGGCTTGTCAGCCGCCATAATTGATATTATTCTAAAGCATTCTTCTGTTACAGCTTGTTATGTAGAAGTGGATTCTGGAAAGGCTATGTTTCTTAGACCACTACTTAGAGATTTTTGTATTTCCACGGTTATAAGAATTTGCATGTGTGTTGCTATGTTTCTCCAGAAGCGAGTTCAGTGAAAAGTTTTTATGTGATGAAGTGTTGACCTGTTAGCAGTTTCGGGTTATGATAAGGGTCATGTTCTATCGTATATTGGCATGTCAGGTGCAATGAGTAGTATGGAATTTGAAGTGAGAATCAAGGTTGCAGTTCGGTGTGGACAAGGATGTCACAATCTCGGATGAGTAGGAAAGGAGTTTCGATATTTAAAGTAAGTTGGTATTGTCTTCAGTGTCACCTGAGATCGGCGTTCTGTAAGAAGGGCTTGTATCATGGTTGATGATTCTTGATCGCTTTTCAGCATTGGTACGGCCGGTGATTGGGATGTACGGACCTATTATGTGTTTCGAAAGGTTGTGGGAGCGCGTCCCATAGGAAGATTGTATAAGTGTGTCATGTGGTCACTTGATTGATTAAATATTTAACCCCAGTATAGATATTTGTATTGAAATCGATAAATTGAGAATATATGCCTAGAGCGCACTCAGTTACTGAATTGTGGACTATGGATAAGTACTCCAGTTATGACAGGTGTTCTTGTATGTTAAGAGAAGAGGGAAATTAGTATGGACCTTCGAACGGTTATTGGCTTAGTTTGATATGATCAGGACGACCTAAGCTCGGTGGATGGATCTAAATGTGGATATGGGCTCTATGTTAGGCCAATTATGTTCATTTCAGCAAAGCGCTCCTTATGGAAGAATGGTCGGGGTGTTATGTGGTCGTTAGCAATTTCATGTAATGATGTATTATGACGTGCGAGTTGTGAGATGGCTTGGTGAATTGCTTATGTGATGAGGATCCGCGTAGAAATGATGTTATATGAGCGAAATGGCTCTTGAGATTCAGATTGTATATCGCACCTCAGTTGTGCTTGAATTTTGTAGCCTATAGTGCTATCTGCTCCCTCAGGGATGGTATTATGCACCTATCGTGCTTGTGACCGAAATTTGGTATTTTATTGTAATAAGTAAATTTAGCTCGACATGCATCTCCTTATGTGAGATCTATGTGTGGATCAGGTGGCACGCCGCCATGGGTATGTTATTTGGATCAGGTTGCATGCTGCAACAGTATGATGCTGGATACAATTCCCTATATTTGCCTTTATGTGTTTCGTTTCATATTTTTCGGAGGAAAGTTCGTATTAGTTTTGAACCCGCGTCGCATGTATGATTCGTGAGCGGGGTGCCTGTTTAGTATGTTTCCCGTGTCGCAGCTATGATTCGCGAGCGGGGTAATTGGATCTCTTTTTCATAGTTCATTTTTCTTCTTCCTTGATCGCATTCGAATCGGTAGCCTATTGGCACATTGTGGCATCAATTGAGACTTTTGATCTTGTCCGGGGTGGTATATTGCTTGAGTAGTTTGTAATGGGTGAGACGAGATTATTGGTTTAAAGATCCGTGCAATCCGAGTATATGAAGTAAATTAAGGAGCTAAGGCCATTATTCGGCCCAGAATGCAATGATGGTTTTTGACAGGAGTATAGACCCAATGAATTGTTGATTCAGCACTTGGTTATGAATTTTTGCACATCTCTCCCATCGTGGCGGCATTGTAAGAGTTGGAGTAAGACCTATGTCTATCATAGGGTGCAATGGGAGCATCAGATTAGTAGGATTTCGACTAAGTTGATCAGAAAATGTTATTGGGGTCCGGTGAGTAAAGTGATGCAAGGCGTGAATTCAGCTAAGGTATGCAGTCATGTTTGGGTACAGCGTGTAGTAATTGATATGGTGATCATATGTTGGAAACAGGTCGGGCATAGAATTCCGGATGTTAGAATTGGGCTCTAAGGCTTATTTGGTTGAATAAAAGGGAATATCTTTGGAATTAATCGATCTAATACGCTTAACTGAGTGTTGGTAGCACGGGAAGGTACATGAGAAGCTAGACAGCGATTTCAGACCACTCCAGAGAAGTTCTCACCACGTTCGAGGACGAACGTATGTTTAAGTGGTCGAGAATGTAACAACCCGACCGGTCGTTTTGAGTACTAGTGCTCCATTCAGCAGTCTGAGGCCATGAACAACTTCATTTAAGGTATTATGAATTGTACGCATGGTCGGAATTGAATTCGGGAAGTCCATAGTTGATTTGGTAAGAGAATTCTTATTTCGGAAGCTTAAAGTTGAAAGAATGAACTAGGATTGGAATTTTGGGTAAATGACCTCGGAATCGGGATCTGAAAGTTCCAGTAGGTTCGTATGATGATTTCGGACTTGGGCGTGTGCCCGGATTGGGTTTTGGATCACCCGGGAGAGTTTTGGCGCCTATTTGGCTTGAAGAGCATTTTAGTGTTATCGATGTTCTTTTGGGATTCCGAGTCTGGTAATAGCTCTGTATCGTGATTCTGGAGTTGGGAGCACGATCGGTAGTGAATTCGGAGGTCCGTAGGTCATTTTGGAGCCATTTGGCTAAAGATAGAAATTTGAAGGTTTTTGAGAAGTTTGACCGAGAGTTTAAATCTTTGATATCCTGGTCAGATTCTGATTCCGAAAGTTGGAGTAAGTCCATAATGTCGAATATGACTTGTGTGCAAAATTTGAAGTCAACCGGATGTGATTTGATAGGTTTAAACATCGAAAGTACAAGTTTGAAATTCTAAAGTTCATAAAGCATAGATTGGAGGTTGATTCGTGGTTTTAGCATTGTTTGATATGATTTGAGGCCTCGAGCAAGTCCGTAATGTGTTTTGGGACTAGTTGGTATGATTGGTTCGGGTCCCGGGGGCCTCGGGTGTGTTTCGGGTTGTATCTCACTCTTATTTGATGTTTCAAGATCGTTTCTTTGTATATCAAAGCTATCATATTTAATAAAATGAGCTCTAGATTAAATTTTTATTATACCATTAGATCCGTATCATAATTACGGAGCCATAGCAAAAAGAATCGTCGAATTGGGACATCCTATGAGGAAGTTATGCTCATTTCCGTGTCGGAAAGAATTGCTAGTTTCTGGTATAAAGATTTATTCTTCGCGAACGCGAGAGAGGTTCCGCAAGCGCGAAGAAGGTTTTTTGGTTTGACCGGTCAATGCGAAAAATTACCCTTCACGAACGTGAAGGTTCCCCGCGAAGGCGATGAAGGAATATTGTCTGGGTAGTGTTTTAAACCGAGAATTTTAGTATTTTGGGCATATCTTGAGTTCTAGAGCTCCATTTGAGGTGATTTTTGCGGTGTTGTTCTCGTCTATACAAGGGGGTAAATATATGACCTTTATTTTGATGTTTCTCCTTGATAATTTCTGTTGGTTTCTATTTTTAACTGTGTTTGGATGGTAGAAATTGGGATTTTGTGCCCCAAAGTTAAAAAATGGTAAATCCTTGATTTGAGGGTCGATTCATGGACGAAATTGGATGAATTTCTGCATATAGAACATATGGGTTATGGGTAATATTTATTTTCAATAATTTTTGGAATCTGGGCACATGGGCGCAAGGGCATTTTTGTCAACTTTTCGATCGGAGTTAGAAATTTCTATAAATTAAATTGTAATGAATAATTGAGCATATATTAATGGATTTGCGTAACCGGTGGCTAGTTTTGGAGCGTGGTGCATCAATTAGAGTCTTCTGAGGGGCGTGGAATGCCGGTTTGGATCTTCGGAGTGAGGTGAGTCTCCTTTCTAACCTTGTAAGAGGGAATTGTCCCCATAGGTGAAATAATGGATTATGTGCTCCTATTTGTGGGGGCTACGTATGCACGAGGTGATGAGAGTCCGTGCGTAGCTACTATTATGCTATTGGCCGGGTAGTTAGGACCCAAAGGCATGTTATTCTTGGATTATTTATGAACCCATTGATAGCTTGAATTGCTTAAATCACATTGAATTAGTAAGTGCATTTCTAAAAGGATTAAACTTCATTTCTTAAAAATTATTAAAGGAGAAATTGTTTTAATTGGATAATTATTCCCCGATAAATTCTTAATTGGCTATTTGAGCATGTATTTTATATGTACCTGCATAGCATGGATGATTCGCGAGCAGGGTGATTGTTTATTTTATGTTGACCGTCGGGCCGTCGCCTCGGTGTGATTTGCACATGTTATTTATCGCTTGAGAATTTTAAATGTGAAATTTGCCCTTCGTGGCTTGATATAAATTGATAAGATAATAAAGAGTAAACCTTGAAAATCCTTGATTATTTGTTGAAGGTGTTTACCTATTTTCCGGCTTCGTGAATTAGATCTGCTATATAATTCCATAATTTCCTTACATTGTTAGTATATTGTTAATTGACCCCTAGTAAGTGTCGAAATTGTCCATTTCGTCTCTACTTCTTCAAGATTAGGAGGGATACTCATTGAGTATATATTGTTTACGTACTCATACTACACTTATGTGCATTTTTGTTGCACGGGTATATGTATCTCTAGTAGCCTACTGGGCGTAGCAGCGCGGATGATTCTGGGACTAGGTGAGTTGCCTTATTCGAGGCGACCCGCAGCTAGTGTAGTCCCTTTTAGCATATTGTATTTATTTCCGGTCCACTATATTTCGGACGGATGTTGTATTTTATTTCCCTATCAGCAGATGCTCATGCACTTGTGACACCGGGTTCTAGGAGTATTTTTGATTATTCAGTATTAAGTTTTTTATCGACTTTATGTTCATTTTTGTAAAAATTTTATTATCTAATATTTAATGTATAAGAAAAATAATTTCTGCAAATATTAAAACTGGAATTTAATTATGCATTCTTGGTTGGCTTGCCTGACAACGGTATCCGACGCCACCACGACCCTTAGTGGATTTTGGGTCGTGACATTATTGCTCTACAAGATGCTACTTCGACCCACTTGGTGAAATAGTCAATTGCCACAAGGATAAACCTCTGTCCATTGGAAGCGGCATGCTCAATTGGTCTAATGACGTCCATTCCCCAAGCGGCGAATGGCCATGGTGAGCTTGTTGTGTTGAGCTAGCTTAGAGGTACCTTTATGTCTGCATGTATTTGACAATGGCGGTATTTCAGAACATACTGGATGCAGTCTGTTTCTATAGTCGTCCAAAAGTAACCAGCCTGGAGTATCTTCTTTGCTAAGACAAAACCGTTCATATGTGGACCACAGGTCCCTGCATAAATTTCCTCTAGCAGCTTGGATGTTTCCTTTGCGTCGACACACCTCAGTAGTACCAAATCAGGAGTCCTCCTATACAGGATTCCTCTGTTGTGAAAGAAGTTGTTGGACAATCTCTGAAGTGTGCATTTCTGAGTATGATTGGCAAGCTCCGAGTACTCTCGTTTTTCCAAAGATTCCTTGATATCGTGAAACCAAGGGTTTCCGTCTGCTTCCACTTCAACATGGGCACAGTAAGCTGGTTGATCATGGATCTTTACTGGGATAGGATCAATGAAATTCTTGTCTGTATACTGTATCATAGATGACAGGGTATCCAATGCATCGGGGATCTCATTCTGAACTCTTGGAACATGCTGGAACTCCGTCCTCATGAACCTATTTCTTAATTCCTGTACATGATGTAAATACATGAGTATCTTGGAGTTCTTAGTTGCCCATTTCTCACGCACCTGATGTAAGAGTAAATCTGAATCTCTAATCACTAACAGATCTTGCAAGTTCATGTCAATGGCCATCTTGAGCCTTAAGATGCAGGCTTTATACTCGGCGATATTGTTGGTGCAGGGGAGCCTGAGTTTGGCAAACACCAAATAATGTTGATCGGTTTCTGGTACCAAGACTGCTCCTATGCCAACTCCTTTGAAGTTTGCTGCTCCATCGAAGAAAATTCTCCAACCATCATAAGATCCTGCAATGTCTTTTTCTATGAATGATACCTCTTCATAGGGATAATATGTATTCAAAAGTTCATATTCTCCATCTACGGGGTTTTCAACAAGGTGGTCTGCCAATGCTTGTCCTTTTATCGCCTTCCGAGTTACGTACATAATATCAAATTCACTCAGTAGGATTTTCCACTTGGCTAGCTTGCTAGTGGGCATGGCCTTCTGAAAGATGTACTTTAGAGGATCCATCCTTGATATGAGATACGTGGTGTAGTCATAGAAGTAATGTCTCATTCTGAGCTACCCAAGTCAAAGCACAGCAGGTGCATTCCAAAAGATAATATTAGGCTTCGTAGGGAGTGAACTTCTTGCTGAGATAGTAAATGGCTTGTTCCTTTCTCCCCATTTCATCATGCTACCCCAAAACACAACCGAAGGCTCCATCTAGTACTGTGATGTAGAGTAAGAGGGGTCTACCTGGCTCGACGGGACCAAGACTGGTGGTGTTGACAAGTATTCCTTGATTGTATCGAAGTTCTTCTGCCAGTCATCGGTCTATGTGGTAGTGGCGTCCTTCTTCAACATCTTAAAGATTGGCTCACAGAAAATCGTGGACTAGGCTATGAACCGGCTGATATAGTTAAGTCTCCCCAAGAAACTCATCACGTCATTCTTGTTCTTTGGCGGTGGAAGTTCCTAAATGGATTTGATCTTTGATGGATCCAGTTCTATTCCTCGGCGGCTCACAATGAACCCAAGAAACTTCCTGGCTGGAACCCCAAATGCACACTTTGCAGGATTTAGTTTCAAGTTGTACCTTCATAATCTGTTGAAGAATTTCCTTAAATCTTCCATGTGATCAGTGGCCTTCTTGGACTTGATGTGGCATCATCCATATATACCTCAATTTCTTTGTGTATCATATCATGGAAAATGGTAGTCATGGCCCTCATGTAGGTGGCCCCTGCATTCTTCAGGCCAAATAACATCAATTTGTAACAATACATTCCCCTCAACATAATGAAAGCCATTTTCTCAGCATCTTCCTCATCCATCCAGATCTGATGATAACCGGCGAAGCAATCCATGAATGACTGTAACTCGTTCTTGGCAAAATTGTCGATCAAGATATGTAAATTTGGCAAAGGGAAGTCATCTTTTGGACTGGCCCAGTTGAGATCCCGGTAGTCGACACAGACTCTTACCTTCCCATCCTTCTTTGGTACTGGTACAATATTGGCTAACCATGTCGGGTACTCTACTACCCTGAGAACCTTAGTTTTGACTTGCTTAGTGACTTCTTCCTTGATTTTCAAACTCATATCAGGCTTGAACTTCCTGAGCTTCTGCTTTACCCGTGGACATGTCGGATCAGTTGGCAGTTTATGGGCCACAATAGATGTACTTAGACCAGTCATGTCATCATACGACCAGACAAATATGTCCTCATATTCCTTTAGAAATTTGGTGTATTCCTTCTTTTCTTATGATGACAAGTGAATGTTGATTCGTTTTTCCTTGACATTCTCTGCATCTCCCAAGTTAACAATTTCTGTCTCGTCCAGGTTGGACTTAGGTCTGTTTTCAAAGTTCTCAACATCTTTGACGATCTCCTATTGTATATCATCTTCTTTTGAGTCAATGTCTGTTTTTTGTGTTGTCTCATTACATGTCATAATTATTGGTTCACCAAGATAAGTAATAGTAATATTGTGCAAGTAAAGTAATTAGAGAAAAATAATTAGGTGTTGATTCATAAGAAAAGTCGAAATGCTTTGATAAATTCCATAACTATTTTGAACATTGAAGATCTTATTGCGGAAATCAAAAATGGGAAAAGAAAGATTATCTAGTAAAATAAAAACAAGCATGATGCTTGTTTATCCTTGCTACCCCAAGGCTCGCCGGGCTCTGGTGGTCCTGATGGTCCAAATGTTGAGGTATGCCCCTCTACTCACAGCTTGTATGGAAGGACCTTCCTCCCCCTCCTCCTCGAAAAGAACACAGCAATCCATGTCATTGTCTTCTAAGAACAAGTTCTTAACCATAGCAAGTTCTTCCTCTTTGTCTGTCCCAAAAACAATGTCAGCCTATTGGAAAGTCCGCTCCAAAGGCGGTATCGTCTATTCTAGTGGATAGTAAGGACCGCGCCATGGTTGCGACTAATTGTTAAATTCTTCCCAATTGTACTCGTATCCCATACCAAAATTAGTGTCGTGCTTCTTGAGCTTTATGGGTTTAGCAATCCCCTAGAGGTTCTTGCCGAGCCCTTTGCCCGATTCGTACCCACTTCAATTCAATATACTCTCGATCTTGTTGTCCCACCATTTATCCTTATCTATAACATTGACTCACTCGATGTGGTGGTAGGTCTCTCCACCTAACTTTCTTATTCCCCCTATTGCGGAACGGTCTAATGACTGTATATAGGATTGCTGCCATCACCATGAATGATCACTTCCTGGTGATTCCATTCAAATTTTACTGCCTAATGCAGTGTTGAAGACACAGCTCCCATAGAATAAATCCAAGGGCGCCCTAACAACAAGTCGTAGGATGTTGGCACATCTATCACTTGAAAGTCAACCTCGAACCAAGTCAGTCCCATATGCAGACACAGGTTAATCTCACCGATTATGGACCTCTGAGACCTGTCAAAAGCTTTCACATTGATTGCTCCTTCTTTTATCTCGTGCAATCCTTTACCCAGCTTCTTGAGTGTTATCAATGGACATATATTAAGATTGGAACCCCAATCAATCAGGATCCTAGTGATGAAGTAGTCTTCAGATTGCACGGTGATATGCAATGCTTTGTTGTGACCCAACCCTTCAGGCGACAGCTCGTCCACATAGAAGGTGATTTTATGGCTTTCCAAAACTTGTCCTATCATATTGGCCATACCTCCACCAGTGATGTTACTTGGCACGTATGCCTCACTCAACACCTTCAACAGAGTATTTTTGTGTGTCTTGGAGTTTTGCAACAAATGAAGGATAGATATCTGTGCTGGTGTTTTGTTTAGCTGGTCAATGACTGAATACTCCTTCGCCTGTATCTTCCTCCAAGGTCATCTGGAGTTGTTTTAATGATGAGCGACCGGATGGAAGCTTGCTTACTTGACTCAGCTAAGTGCTCTGGGGTATAGATTCTTCCAGGCCTTGTCATACCCTGTGCTGCAATAGTCTCTTCGAACCTGACTTTGCCTTTCCTCCTAGCCTTGGCCGTATAATCCCAAGGAATAGCTTTTGTATTGAATGACGGCGTGGTTGTCATCGCCACTGGAATCGGAGTAGCTACATTCACTTCAAATATGGCATGTTCCTCGAGTGGTAAAATTGATGTTCCAAACATCAATACCACACAAGAGGAGGGGTGATTTGTGTGGTACCCAATTTTCGATCTAGAAGAACATAGTTCTTCTAGGTGTTCTAACTACTACTGTTTGCGGAATTAAAATACAGAAAATAAAAGAACACAAGCATTTTACGTGTAAAACACCTGGATCAAAAGGTGAAAAATCACGACATACTACTCAGTAGGATTTTCCCAAACATCCACTACTCAATGAGCCAAACATAGCATTTACAAAACTCTTGTAAACCTAAGGAGTAACTCTAATCCCAGTGTGGCACACAGCCTTAACTGTTGCGACACTTTCAAGTTAACTCTAACTTGAATACTCAAAGTACCTAATACAATTGCTTCTTTGAAAGCTGGAAAGGTACAATATTAAACCACCTACTACAATTGAACTAGAATAAGAATAAACACAATGGAACTGGTTCTTCTATCTTGTTCAAGTAGCTGCAGGCGTGCATACTCAATCTCATATAAATTGCTTGCAAAATAGCCTTGTTCTTTTGCTATCAATTTTGCTTAACTTCAGCGTATGTGCATACCTGTAAAAGAGAACAACTCAGCTATTTATTAGGTTAGTAATTAGAGTTGGATTATAACTCAATTTTTGATCCTCCATTGATTTTGAGTCCTAGACCAATCCAAACTCCAACCCTTAGCGGGATGTGTTCTCTTCTCATAAGGAGACATCTTCTCCTTATCCCATATGCAATCTTTTTGATCAGTTCAGAATATATTGCTTCTTGATCGCCAAGGACTTATCTTCTTCACGTGCATCTTATATGTATGGGCTATAACAACTGTGTCTCCTAAGATGGACCTGGTCCTTCACTGAGTTCATTTGTCAGTCTTCAAAACTTCAACGCCTACAAATTTCCCCTTTTTGATGATGACAAACTCTGTGCTTTTACTTATCAGAGAACCTGTGGAACTCAGCTAAAATATCATCAGTTGAAAATTTTAATTTATCATTAAAGGCCAGATTTAATTAGGTCATAAACATCACTGTTCAGAAAATAGACACAATTTCTTTTTAAGCACAATATCTTCCCCCTTTTGGCATAATCGAAAAGTTGCATAAACATGTTAATCCCAGAATATTAATCATTACTCATGGCCACTGGCGCAACTGCAAGTTAAAGCATGCTTTAGTTAATCAAAAATCAACTTGACAAAAATAACTATTAAGAGCAGAATCATCATAAAACAAGAGAAATGCAAATTGTCATTGATAAGGTAGTGCTTCCACAAGACAGTCCACAAAAATAAAGAACTAAAACAACCAACCATGAGCAAAAAACAAGAAAAATCCCTAATCTGGGTCACTGGGGGGTAACTGAACTGGTTCAGAACTAGGACAGAGAGGGCTAAGGCTTTGAAGAACTAGAGGGTTGGTATTGGAGTAGGTTGAGCATTGTTTGTAGCATCCCTTCACTCTTTTCCTTTTCTTTTGCTAGTTCTGCTTTCAACCCATTCCTTTCTTCATCCAACTCAGCCACACGAGCCTGAAGCCTAGCAATATCAGCATCTTTGGTCCCACATTCTTGAACCAAAGCCCTAACCTTGCTATTCACTGGAGTCTTTACTGATGAACCAGGTTCAACAGGGGCTACACTTAGCAGATAGTCATAGGCCTGGAGAGTGTTGATTCCAAAGTGTTCCTTACCGGAGGCCATTTCGCATTTCTTCAAAGGAACGTTCAGCCTGTCCAGTACACTTGTTAGAATGAATCCATAAGGAGTAGCATGAGCCTTTGAACCATTGATGACTCTGTCCAACAGTTTGACTTTGAAAGCAGGCCAATTAATCTGCTTACCCCTCACAAGACACTCCTTGAGAACTAGGTCCATGTAATTTGCAGTGTCCCTCCTCTCCTGTCTGGGCAGCAAACACTTGTTCACAAACTCAAAGAGTACTTTATGCTCTGGCTTCATTTCACTCTTTTGAACAAATCTTGCCTCATGAACCTCTTCAGCATCCTTTGTATCGCAGAAGTTCCTGGTGATTTGGAGTGCTGTGGGCAGATCATCTAGAGAAGGCCACCTTTTCCTGGTGTAATCATCATAGCCCTCACTTGGAATGTCTAGAATCCTTCCCAATTGAGGTGCATCAAACTTCGCCTTCACACCTTTCACAACACTGGTTACTAGCCCATTTTCCATAGATCCATTTGCCATGAATTCAATCAGCACTCTTCTGGCTAGTCTTCCATTCATCTGAAGGACCATGTCCTTCCACCCCTGTGCAGCTAAAGCATCCAACAACCTAAGCATGCTTGGCTCCTCCAGGTCTTTAAGTAGCCTTCCCTTCAATATCTTCCTCCTGCTAAAAATAACAAAACAATCTTGCTCATGTTCAGACTCCTCCTTTTCTTCTTCTCCACTCCACCCTTCATCTTCTTCTTCAGTAATTTTCACTTGTTTTCCCTTCACTGCAGCCTAGTTCTTCTAGCAAAAGAAGGTTTAGCAGGTACAGATTTTGAAGACTTTTGTGCAGGAGTCTTGGTTCTTTTTGGTTTGACAATGGGAACCTCTTCAGTTATACCTCTCTCTTGATGGGCCAGTTCCATCTACTCCGCCTCTTCTTCAGCAGCCTCAGAACTTTCCACTACCTTTTCTTTTCCCTTTTCCTTCTTCTTTTTCTTACTCTTCTCTAATGCTTCCTGTAGTTCTGCTTCACTTTGCCTTACTTTGATCCTTTTAGCTCTTCCCCTAGGTACAGAAGTAGCAGCAGTCTTGGGAGATATTACTTTGCTTTTCTTTGAGGGTTCAGAAGCAATTGGGGTCCTTTGTGAAGACGCCTTACGCTTCTTTGGGTCATAACTGGCCCCTACTTTCTTTAGCATATCTGCTAAAGTCTCATCCACAGAAGAACCATGTTCTTCTTATTGCTTACTCATTTGATCAAGTCCCTCAGCAGCCTCTCCTGATCCGCTTCCCCCTGACTTTAAGACACCTTCTTCTCCACCACCACAAATAGCAAGAACCTCTTATTTCTTTTTCTTTCTCCTCCTACTAGACTCAGCCCCTTCAGCATTTTTCACAGAACCCACCAACACAAACCTACTATCTTCCTTCTCTACTACATCAGAAAATACATAACAGGTGTTTACCTCACCTGGGGTTTCTTGACTCTTGTCATTATCAAAAGACCTAGGTTCTTCTCCTTCACTAGCAGAGATGAACTTTTCAGACTCGGAGCTTGAGTCAGATTCTTTAGTTGAAACCTCTTTCCTTTGACTGGCCTTTAATTTCTCGTTCAAGGTTTTTCTGAGAGAGATGGATGCTATAGTTTTTCTGGCTAGCATCTTTTGCCGGCAAAATTTGGGTTTGGGGTTTCAACTGGCGGTGTTGATGATGAAGTATTAGGGGAAATAGGTGGGGGAGTTCCAGGATTATCTTGAGGATTAGTCATGGCGGAGAATCTCTAGAAACATTTTGGGAATTTTTGGAGAAGAAACGGGTTTATCGGAAGTGTTTGAGAAGTGAATGACGGTTATGAGTGATGAAAGAAGGTGTGGAGTGTATTTAAAGAGGGATCATGATTAAGCCTGTAACGACATCCTTTTCAGTGGTCAAGTAGGAGTCTAATCAAATTAGAATTCCAGTCTCTTTAATGACGCTAGTTTTTAGGAAAAAGTCTCGTTTTATTTAGACTCCTAGGATAATGAAACTGGTTCAATGCTCAACGGATAGAATTTCTCAAAGTTCGGTGTAATTATAACTTTTGCTCATGATTAGTAATTTTATCTTTCTAATTGTGCAAAGTATAAAAACATACCTGAACTTTCTCATGAGCATATACTAATGAACTAGGTTCTTCAAGTAAAACTTCTCTTGATCATGCCTCAAATGTCAGAATAGAAAAAACTTTGTAAGAGATTAAAGATTCATATAAACACATGTCACAGGAGTATACTAATTAAAGTATGAGACTGAGTAAAAATTATTCTAGATATTTACAATGAATTAAGAACTCCTAACCATTTTTTTCATTCATTTTTTTAAATTTTTTTTTTAATTTTTTCATCGTGCATTCTGAACTAGACCTTTTAGGTGATCTTAATCATCCCTAATTCCAACCTGTTCCTTTCAAAGTTTTCTCTACTCAGTGCTTTAGTGAAGATGCCAGCTATTTGTTTATCAGTAGCACAAAATTTTATGGAGATTAACCCTTTCTCATAGTTATCTCTTAAGATGTGGTGTCTAACATCTATGTGCTTGATCCTTTTATGATGAACATGGTTCTTTGTCATACTTATAGCACTAGTGTTATCACAAAATATTGGAATACACCCCACTTCAATTCCAAAGTCTACCAGCTGTTGTTGATCCATAGCAATTGAGCACAACAAGAGGAAGCAGCAACATATTCAGCTTCAGCAGTAGACAGGGCTACTGAATTTTGCTTTTTGGTAGCCCATGACACTAGACATGACCCCAGGAAATGTGCCATACCTGATGTACTCTTCTTGTCCACTAAGAAACCTGCATAATCAGCATCAACATATCCTACCAGATCAAAATTACTACCTTTGGGATACCAAAGACATAAATCTATAGTGCCTTTCAGATATCTCAGTATCCTCTTGACAGTAGTCAAATGTGACTCCTTTGGATTTGTCTAGAAACGAGCACGAAGTCCTACACTAAAAATAATGTCAGGTCTGCTGGCAGTAAGATACAGAAGTGAACCAATCATACGCCTATACAACTTTTGATCAACTGATGAACTAGGTTCATCAACATCTAATTTAGTGGCAGTTGCAATAGGTGTATCTATTTCCTTGGAGTCCTCCATTTTAAACTTTTTGATTAGTTCTTTTGCATACTTCTGTTGATGGATCATGGTCCCATTTGAACTTTGTTTGATCTGCAAGCCTAGGAAGAAATTTAGTTCACCCATCATACTCATTTCAAACTCACTTCCCATTAATTTTACAAAGTCTTTACTCAACCTATCAGTAGTGGCCCCAAATATTATGTCATCAACATATATTTGTACAACAAGGAGGTCTTTACCTTTTTCCCTTAGGAACAAAATGCTATCAGTTTTACCTCTTTTGTACCCATGCTCCAGTAGGAATTTTGATAGTCGTTCATACCAAGATCTTGGGGCCTGTTTGAGCCCATATAGAGCTTTGTCCAGCTTGTACATATGCTTAGGACATTCCTTGCTTTCAAATCCTGGAGGTTGTTTCACAAACACTTCCTCCTTGAGATAGCCATTTAGGAAGGCACTTTTGACATCCATCTGATGGAGAGTGAATTCCATATGTGCTGCAAAGGCAATGAGGAGTCTGATTGCCTCTAGTCTTGCAACTGGAGCAAAGGTCTCATCATAGTCAATGCCTTCCTCTTGGCTGTAGCCTTGAACTACCAGCCTTGCCTTGTTTCTTGTAACAGTTCCATCTTTATCAAGTTTGTTTGTGAAGACCCATTTGGTGCCAATGATTGACTGTCCTTAGGTCTAGGAACTAGATGCCAGACTTGACTTCTTTCAAATTGATTGAGTTCCTCTTGCATAGCATTGAACTAGTCTGCATCCTGCAAAGCCTCAACAACATTTTTAGGTTCAATAAGAGATAGAAAAGCATCGAATGCACACAGATTCTTTAATTGTGATCTAGTTTTGACTCCAGATGTTGGATCATTAATGATGTTCTCAATGGGATGAGAACTTTGATACTTGTGAGATTTTACCAATAACTGGTTTCTACTAGATGATTCTCCTGTGTTCTGTTGATGAGGAACAGGTTCTTGTAAAGAGTTTGTTTCATTTTCTCCCTGATTAGTTCCCCATGTCAGGTTTCTCAGACTGGAAGAACCTGTTCCATCACCTGTTCCTTCTTTTGATGTTGCTTCAATCAATTCTCTTACCAAGCCAATGGCTTCATCTTCATGTTCCTGTCTCTCAGAAAGAATGTTAGTTTCATCAAATACAACATGCACACTTTCTTCTACACACAGAGTTCTTTTATTAAATACTTTATATGCTTTGCTATGTGAATAATATCCCAAGAATACTCCCTCATCACTTCTAGGATCAAACTTACCTCGGGAGTCTTTTCCATTATTGTGCACATAGCACTTGCAACCAAATGCCCTAAGGTGGGATATGTTTGGTTTTCTCCCTTTAAGTAACTCATAGGGAGTTTTCTCAACAAGAGGTATAGTCATGCATCTATTGATTATGTAACATGCAGTGTTTACAGCCTCTGCCTAGAAGCTGTGGGGTAATTTGCTAGAGAGAAGCATGGTCCTTGCTGAGGAGTTCTAGGGGCAGAGAAGTTGTGATCTATACCATTTTCATCACAATATTCAGCACATTTTACATTTTCAAATTCAGTTCCATGATCAGACCTAATGGATGCGAGTTGATTTCCTAATTGTTTCTGAGTTTTTTTAACAAAGGCAGTAAACATTTCAAATGCCTCATTTTTGGATGTTAAGAAATAGTACCCAGGTAAATCTAGAATAATCATCAACAAGCACCATCACATATTTCTTTCCACTTCTGCTCATGGTTCTCATTGGACCACAAAGATCCATATGAACCAGTTCTAATGTCTTGGACGTACTTACCATTTTCTTGGATTTGAAGGATGACCTTACCTATTTCCCCCTTGCACATGCCTCACAAACTTTGTCTTCCTTGAACTTGATATTAGGTAGCCCTATCACCAAGCCCTTGGAGACTAATTTGTTTAGCTGATTTAGGCTGGCATGGCCAAGTCTTTTGTGCCACGGGAGGGGATCATTAACTAGCACACTTAGACAAGTGAGTTCATTTTCTGAAAGAGTTGACAAGTCTACAATGTAAATATTGTTAACTCTTCTTCCCCGCAAAACAATCTTGTCAGTGGTAAGGTTAATCACAAAACATTTGGTAAAGGTGAAAGCTACAAGATTACCTCTGTCACACAGTTATGACACACTGATTAAGCTATATTTCAAGCCATCTATCAAATAGACATTCTCAATGGAATGAGAGTATGTCTTACCTACCTTTCCAACCCCAATGATCTCACCTTTCTTTCCATTTCCAAAGGAGACATTACCTCATTTCAGTTTCTCAAGTGAAAGGAACTGGTCCTTGTTCCCAGTCATGTATTTGAGCAGCCACTATCCATGCACCATATTTGGCTACTCTCTTTCACTTGAGCCTGCAAAAACAAATCAGAGGTTAGTCTTAGGAACTCACACTAGTTTGGGTCCCTTTCTATGGGCAAAATGATGAATCGGATTCTTTCTTGCCCAGCTAGACAGTTTGTGTTTTTCTTGAACAAAAGCTTTGTTCCTTTGACTGGACTTTTCCTTTGCATTACATTCATTTTTATAATGGCCGGTCTTACCACAGTGTGTGCAGATCTTATTTTCAAGAAGAGAGAGGTACTTGTTTTTGGGGTCCCATTTTGGAGCTTGAGTACCATAGCCAAGTCCTCTTTCATTGCTATTGTGATGCTCTTGCAACCATGAGAGAGCATCAGAAGTTATTCCATTTGCAAGTTCTGTCTAGTTCATGTTTTACCTTTCCTAGATCTTCTTTTAGAAGCTTAATCAATTCATATTTCTTATAAAGTTCAGCTTTCATTTTTCCTAGATTTTCTTCTAGAGTGAGAAATGAGTGATCAACTTTCTTCTTTCCTATTCCTAGTTTCAGTTTTAGATTTTCTGACCTAAGTTCTAGAATACTATTATCAAGTTCAAGAATCTGGTTCTTCAACTCAGCATTTTTGTTATCACTCTCATCAGCCCTAGATTCTAGACTTTTGCATTTTGCTTTTAGGATAACACATTCCCTAGACAGAACTTCCTTTTCATTGTTAACTATTTAAGACTCATCAATGAAGTCTAACAATAGCTCAGCCAACCTTTCTTTAGACAGAAATTTAATTTTGTCCTTGAGATGCAGAATACTTACCTCCTGCTCATCATCTGATTCTCCAATGGCCATAAGAGCTTTCTCTTCTTTAGCTTCATCTTCTGAGTCTTCATCAGAGGTTTCACCCCAAGCAGAAACCATAGCCTTGGTTGAACCTTTGTTTCTCTTGGGTTGAACCTGTTCCTTCTTCCTGTTTCTTCGTTTAGCCCTTGCTTTCTTCCACTCAATCTCCCATTGAGGGCAATTCTTGATCATATGGTCAGTCTTACCACACTTATAGCAGCCATCATTTGTCTGTTTCTTAGGAGCTCTTGTCTTGTTGAAGTTTGTACCTCTTGATGATCCCTTTTCCTCTCATTAAGTAATTTTTGAAATCTTTAGTGGTCATAGCCATCTCATCATCTTCTAGGTCTGAACCTTCTGCAATTTTGAGAGCCAAACTTCTCTCCTTCTTGGGTGTATCCATCTTCCTGGTTTGCCTTCTCAGTTTATAAGCAGTAAGATTCCCAATCAGTT
The DNA here is from genome assembly GCA_026770625.1 of Nicotiana glauca. NCBI lineage: Eukaryota > Viridiplantae > Streptophyta > Magnoliopsida > Solanales > Solanaceae > Nicotiana > Nicotiana glauca. Next base: position 225,969 of record MU783210.1, read on the forward strand.
CATCCAGCCTGAGAGTGGCCATATTCTTGGATTCCTGAATGGCAGTGATTTTGCTTTCCCAAGCAACTGGAAGAACTCTTGTCAAGATCTTCTCAACCTTGTCTTCTTCAAGAATAACTCTTCCAAGAGACTTAAGTTCATTTGTTAGTGTAATGAACCTGGTGTACATCTCTTGAATGGTTTCTCCATCTTTCATAGTGAAATTCTCATATTGAGAATATAGCAATGTTCCTCTGGATCTCTTCACTAGAGGTGTTCCTTCATAAGCCACTTGCAAAGTGTCCCATATCTCTTTTACAGTAGTACAACTTTGGATCATGTTGTATTCATCTGGACCCAGTCCACACACAAGCCATTTCTTGGCCTTAGCATTTTTCTCCCATTTTTTCAAATTTTCAGCAGTACAATGAGCCCTTGTCTTTGGCACTTCCACTCCTTCCTCATTTTTCATTGTAGTTGCCAAAGGGCCATCAGTGACAATATCCCAGAGTTCATAGTCTTCTCCTATGATATGATCTTTCATCCTATTCTTCCACTATGAGTAATATTGTCCATTAAATAGTGGAGGCCTGGTAGTGGATTGCCCTTCCCAGTTCCCATGTGGTTCACTCATGTTGATCTTTTCCTAAGGTGTTAGCCTCTTCAAGGATAACCCGCTCTGACGCCAATTGATGTTCCAAACATCAATACCACACAAGAGGGGGGTGATTTATGTGGTACCCAATTTTCGATCTAGAAGAACCTAGTTCTTCTAGGTGTTCTAACTACTACTGTTTGCGGAATTAAAATACATAAAATAAAAGAACACAAGGATTTTACGTGGAAAACACCTGGCTCAAAAGGTGAAAAACTACGACCTACTACTCAGTAGAATTTTCCCAAACATCCACTAAACTCAATGAGCCAAAAACAGTATTTACAAAACTCTTGTAAACCTAAGGATTAACTCTAATCCTAGTGTGGCACATAGCCTTAACTGTTGCGACACTTTCAAGTTAACTCTAACTTGAATACTCAAAGTACCTAATACAATTGCTTCTATGAAAGTTGGAAAGGTACAATATTAAACCACCTACTACAATTGAACTAGAATAAGAATAAACACAATGGAACTGGATCTTCTATCTTGTTCAAGTAGCTGCAGGCGTGCACACTCAATCTCACATAAATTGCTTGCAAAATAGACTTGTTCTTTTGCTCTCAATTTTGCTTAACTTCAACGTATGTGCATACCTGTAAAAGAGAACAACTCATTTATTTATTAGGTTGGTAATTAGAGTTGGATTGTAACTCAATTTCTGATCCTCCATTGATTTTGAGTCCTAGACCAATCCAAACTCCAACCCTTATCTGGATGTGTTCTCTTCCTATGAGGAGACATCTTCTCCTTATCCCATATATAATCTTTTCGATCAGTTTAAAAGATATTGCTGCTTGATCCCCAAGGACTTATCTTCTTCACGTGCATCTCATGTGTATGGGCTATAACAATTGTGTCTCCTAAGATGGACCTAGTCCTTCACTGAGTTCATTTGTCATTCTTCAAAACTTCAACTGATCTTGGGCCTACAAAAATTGTAACCTCAAACGGTGCCGTTGTTTTGGTTGATGGCGCTGTCTCAAACTCAAGAGGGATAGACACATCTACCTATGTGACCTCAGATGGTTGAATCTGGACTATAATGGGGTTGAGAGTAACTGTTGGCTTCTTTGGATCATCGCCTTCAGCGATCAACCCGATGGATCCCTCAGGATCCCAAGCATCTTCTATTTCAATCATGTGAACACCCCCGCCTTTGTGATCTGGTAAGGGGTTTTTGCGAGCATTCGGAGTAGCTTCCTTGGCTACAATGACCTTTTTATCAATTAAGGACTGTATCTTTTCCTTTAGAGAGCGGAATTCATCGATGGTGTCTCCCTTCATGCCAGAATGGTATGCACAAGATTTATTTAGGTTAACCCATTAAGGAGGGTTCTCAGGGGTTGAAGCAGGGATGGGGGTTACATAACCGGTGGTTTTGAGTCTCTCGTATTGCTGATCAATGGGTTCGGCAATGGCTGTGTATTGTTTTGGGGGCTTCCGATCAAAATTAGGATGGGGTCTGGGGAAGTTTTGGCGTGCGGGGGGTGCTGGTAATAAGATGGTTAGGCATTGTAGGCTTGGTAGGCATGTGGGGGTTGAGAATAGCTGGGCGAGGTACGGTAATATATGGGAGGTGGAGGTGACTGATAAGTTGGTACTGGGTCTTGATAGGAAGGTGCTTGGTAGTTTGGAGCTGACTAATATATGAGTGGAGGTATAAGGTAGGTTTGGTACTTGAGGGGAGACTTGGTCTTTTTTGCAACCATTACAGCCCCCACATCTCTCTTCTTAGACACACCACCAGACTGCAAGGCCTTATTTGTCGCTTCCAAGGCCTCGAAGTTTGTAACCATATCACTTTTGATACCTTCTTTAATTTGTTCCCCCAGCTTGATGATATCAGAAAACTTATGATTTTCAATCAACATTAGCCGTTCATAATACTATAGGTCCTAGGCCCAAACAAAGAATTTGTTCATCGGTTCCTCCTCTAAGGTAGGTCTGACCTTAGAAGCTTCCAACCTCATGAGCGTAGCATACTCGCGAAATGTTTCTGTAGGGTTCTTCTTCATATTCTGAATGTAGAATACATTCAGTGCATTTTTTGTGTTAAATCTGAACGTGTCCATGAAATCAGAGGCCATATCTGCCCAACATGACCATTTTTTAGGATCCTGGCTGATGTACTAGGATAGTGCATCTCCTTTCAAACTCCTCATGAATAGTTTCATGTGGATCCTTTCGTCTTTTCCTACCCTGACCAGCTTGTCGTAGTTTGTTCTCAGATGGACCCTCAGATCACCTGTACCATTAAACATCTCAAACTTAGGAGGTTTGTACCCCTCTGGCAGCTCAACATCTAGTTGTATGCAGAGATCTTCATAATTCAACCCTTCAATACCTTTACTTCCTTCGACGCCTTGGATTCGGCTAGTTAGTTTCTTAAGCTCTTCAGCCAAGTTCTTGATGAGTAAATCCTTTTCCTCGAACTCAGGGGTGCAAGATATAGGTTGGGTAGAGAGTGGCATGGTCTCCACGTAAATGGGATTTTGTGGTGGCCGGGTGTGTGGGTGTGGAAGTGTTCATTTACGGAGTTTTGTGGTTCGGGGATAAGTAATGTATTGTTGTTTGGAGTGTGGCAACTATTGCACTGGTTCTTTGTTGGAATAGTAGGATGATTTCATTGCTTTTGTGGAGGTGTGGGATTTTGTCCATTGGGGAAGATGGTGTCTGGGGTATTGAAGGAGAAGAATAGGTTGGCCAGGTTCCGAACCTGATCAAGATCTTCTCGAAACTTCAACAATTTCTGCTCGAGTTGTGACACATTTTCATTGGGAACCCGAGTACCATGGCCATCAATGGCTTCTACTGTTGTGGAATAGGATGATGTTGCCAGAGTGCACAAACTAACCTTTGGGGAGGGGAATAATAAAACAAAAATAAAACAAAAAAGGTAACGAAGTTAGTGAGGATCATAAAAACGTTGCAATATTTAAACACTTAGTGCAGGAATATAAAGCGTGTCCTAATTTTGGAGCCTCGTTGTGCCCGAGGTAGGCCTAGTGACAAGTTGATTTGGAGAACTTAGGATGCTAAATACCTCATTTTATTGATAAAAATAGATGAATCCCAAAACGATACTAAATAAGCAAGAAATAAAAATCACTAATGGTCATTGGCCTTATTACATTCATAAAGTGAAAAAAGTAAATTCCTATCTACTTGGTCCCAAAAGGACCTTCCTCAGGTTGAATTCTTTCGCTGATCAGATCCTCCAGTTCGCGTAGGTTTACTAGTAAAAATTCCTTCGCCAGGTGTTCCCCTTCTTTTCCCTCAGCACTCTGGCAGTCGGTGATTCTCTACCTCACTTTACCTTCCAATTCCAGCAAACTGTATTCTAGATATTCCAATTTTTTTCTAGCTTTGGGACCCTCTCTTTCCACTCATTGATTTGGTCATTTGATGGAAGACTCCTCCACCAGTCTAGCAAGAGTGGGGGCGTGCTAATCATACCAAAACTGGGGACCTCATGCCTTATTTTCTGCAAAATAAAAGGGTTAGACCCTACTCCCACCATACTCGACTATTTAATACCAACAATTAGCATGATACATTTTAGTTCTCCAAATAAATGCACAGAATGTGGTGATGTCCATTTGGGTTTAGGAAAATCCAGTGGACTTCGGACAAGGCTATCTTAAATGATCATTATGTGGACAAAATAACTGATCCGGCTAGCTTTGACCATGATGCATGCACAGTTTGAACAGATTAAAGTTTCTATGTGGTTTTAGACTGGTACCCTTAAGCGGACAACTCAAGAGGGAAGGCACGAAACCTTTGACTACACTGTTGATCGACTGATTTTACCGTAAATATGCCTTTTTGAATTTAGGGGGTAATAATATAGGAAGAGCGCACCATTCATTATAAGCGTTGCTATAGTATTTGTTTCGCACGAGTGGAATATGACGTTTGGCATGATTATTCAATAATTAAAAGCATGTTGTGACGTATTTGTATGTTAAGAAAGTAGTAAATGCAGCAGTTTATAATTTAAAACAGCAATAAAGAAAAGAAACGAAGAAGATAACTCAGTTTTGCTTTGTAAAAAAAAAATTAAAAGCTTAAAGGAATTTAAATAGGTAATTGCATATAAAGGGAAAGTACAAATTCACAAGTACAATTTGAAGTGGTAAAAGCCTAATTATCCTCAGTAGAATCGCCATGCTATCGCGCCCCCCTTTTTCCCTCCTTGCATTGGGAGAATCGGGTTATTAACATTGTGTATATAAGACAACTCATTCCTTTTGGGAACTGGGTTTTGCATTTGAAGAGTCTCCATCTAATGATTTACGGTGCATTAGGACACCACACAAGGTTTATTTCTATGTTTGCTTGATAACCTGAGATAGGGTAAGGGCTTGAAATTATATTAAGGGGAAGGTGTTAGGCACCCCTCAAGATCCACTAGTATGGTTCCCGGTTAGATAGTTCTTTGTGAATTTGGGGCAACTAACATATAAACAGATAAGGCTAAAATAAAAGGGGATTTTAATACACAATGGTTTAAAAGTAAACAAAGTTTGAAAGAGCAATGATTAAAAGGCTAATTTTTTAAAATAAGTTATAATGCTTTAAAAGAAAAGAAAAAAGGGAGGGGGGTCCTAGGTTTATTTATAATATGGATCACATCAATGCGATGCCCGGTAATCACTCCTCAAAAGAGGGGCTACATGTGGTATTAGCGCACCGATCATCATATCCATATCTACCCTTCCCACCCCGTTAAGGTACTAAAACGCAGATTGGTCTCGACCACTATTGCATGCTATTACCCGCCCCATTCCTATCAGTCTCGAAGGCACTTAGGACTACTATTCCTAAAAGGGAGAGATATTAGGCTAACGTGGACTTTCAAAGGTGAAAACTCTAAGGCGGCATACAAAAATATATAAGACAGCACAATAACAGGGGAAGCACATAAACAATGAAGGCTCATATATACCTCCTCAAACAAAGCTATCAAATAGCATGACTCAAACAACAAGCAAGTCTCACTCTAAAAAGGTAGTTAAGGAAAGGAGATTATTGTTGTTGGAGCAGACCTGCTCTATTACATGACTCAGTTTGGAAGCACGAATCAGGCCTGCCTACTGGTTGTAGCAATTAACAATTAACATAGGAAAGTTCAGTTTAATATTATTACCTAAGACTTACCTAAGTGTTTAGGTGAGATCTTAGGAACATGGTATCTATTGTTAATTCTGAATGTGGCAAAGCAGTAACAACTTAAAACAAATGATTTGATATCCTATAAGCATGCTCACTAAATTGTGTTAATAAGAAGAGATTAAATTACTTAAAAAACTGGTTCAGAGTAGACTGATTTTAAATTAGAATAGTTTAAGATCCTACAGACGATGGGATCCACTACTGCTGATTTTATTCCTATAAACATGATATCTAGTTGTTGATTTAATCCCTATAGACATGATATCTAAGATTGCTGATTTTAAACCCCTATAGGCATGATATCTAATATTGTGGAATGGAAATAGGCGGGAGTTTACTTAGCAATTTCAATAGGCATGATATCTAAGATAGTATTGATATTATCATTATGAACATGATACCGGATTATAACCAATTGGATCTTAAGCACATGATATCTAAATGATGACAAACGTGCATAATTTTAGATAATTCGTATAAGCAGGTTATCTAGTTGTGAAGTTGAACATGCAAGATTTAAAGTAAGTCCTATGGACATGGTTTCTAAATGCAGATTGAACATGTAGAATTGAAAGTAGTCCTATAGGCACGTTTTCTACCCTTGAGCATGCATAATTACCCATCCCTTTTCAACAAGCCAACCCCAAGTGTTTATTACAAGTTATTACAAACCAGAACTACTAAATTACATCAAAATATAAAAAAAAAAAAGTTAAAACTAGAGGAAGCCTAATTCTTTGTTCCTCCCTGAGCTATGGAATAAACTGCCTTAAGATGCTATGTTTCAAGCCTTTCTCAGACCTAGGTGTGTCAGGGTTCTCTAAGAGTCTCAAAGGACCCCAAGTAGTGCTTACACCCAGGTTCATGTAACCAGATAGAGATGAGTGTCGTGTGGAAGGGTCAACCCTTATGTGTCCAAGTTCAGAGGTAGCTCATGGGTCCCAAGGCAAGGCTCACACAAGAGGGGTGGAACTTAAGTCTAAGAATATGGTGGAAGTGCAGGAATAGAATTTTTTTTTTTATAAAATGAGGGGAGACAGGAAGGGGTAAGGGATGATAGGAAAACAGTGATAGTAAAGCACATAACTTATAACTTCATACAAAAAGGGGTCAGGAGTTGGGAATCTGTTGCAAGGAGCCTATGCACTTAGGCAGGGATCGGTTTTGGGCATGCACAGCAATAGGAGGTGCTGGCATGCCTATAAACCAATTAGAACATATAACAACTAGAGAATACATGGAGATTATGATCCCAAAGTGTTCAGGTTTGGGTCATGCACATCAATGTCCAATGTTGTCATGCCCCAAACTAACCATAGATACCAAACACATTGGGGATGGGGATTTAGGATTTATAAGCCATGATAAGTAATTGACAGAAGCATTAATTCAGCACAGAAAGGGGCAGATTACAACATGTTTGATAATGGAACTCGGTTAAATACAAGAAGGAGACAAACAAGGATAAAAGAAACAGTAAAGAAACATGTTGTTGTTGATGCTGAAAATTAGTTAGAACATACCAGTAAAGATGCAAATGCGGAGAAAAATAAGCAAGCTTCCCACAGCCTAGCTTTGGCTTTCATCCAGCTAGGTGAGTTGGCAGTACAAGTAGCAACAGAGAAAAGAGAGAGATTTTAGTGGAGTGTATGTCTGAACTCAAGTGTTTTATGCCTTGAGTTCGTGTGTTTAAAAGAACAGAAGGGGGGTATTTATAGTTTTGAAAACATGTGAGAAATAAGGCAATAAATAAAGTTCAATGAAAATATGGAAGTAATCAGCAATCAAAATCAATCAACTAGGTGATTCCCTTTTAATTGAGGAATCACTTGTTTAACGAGGCTAACAGGTTCAAAAGAAGGAAAGAAAATCTGTTTGCAGGCAGACTGATTATTACCATAAAAGAAGGTAGTTAAACATTAAGTACACAATCGAGTCCAAGTACAGGGATACACTTGTTTTTGGGAAAAAAATTCTGTAAGGTAATAATAAGGAAAGGTATCAATTAATTTAAACAGGCGAGTAAAATTAGAGTTCACAAAAAGAGAAGTATTGAAATTAATTCCAAAATTGAGCATCAATCAAAGAAGGAACCTCAGCATATAAATACAATGCACTAACAAAAGACATGCGAGGCTAAACTATTGGCAATAGAAACAACATGCAATAGTAGTACAAAGTCAGTAGATAGCATATATCCAAAGCATGATATTCAAGTAGGTCAGGTCTTATTGGATCAGTAGTAAAGAAAATAGAGTTTTAAGAGCATGCAAAAGGTCTCACAGTATAATCGAGTTTCAAAGATAGTAAGAACCCAGAATCAGAGGAATCATATAAGGGAAATAGATACTGAAACAAGGAACTTCAAATCAAGTCTGGCATTGAAACTAGCAGTTTCAACTCAAAGACATAGGTTTTCTTTAACTATATTTAAGCTTAAAACTTGATAAACAATAAGTTGAACAATCAGTTTAGAAACTCAAATAGACCCAAAATAAATTAGGGTTTTTCAACATCGATCGAGTTTAAAGATTATGGACAAATAGATTACACAAATACTTAGCAATAGCTTCAGAAACTCGAATTAACCCAAAAGAAATTAGGGTTTTCAACATCAATCGAGTTTAAAGATGATAAGCAAATAAATCAGACAATATTTAGCAAATAGACTTTGAAACTTGAATGAACCCAAAGAAATTAGAGTTTTCAACACCAATCGAGTCTAGAGATGATAAACAAGTAAATCAAACAAACACTAACAAATAGTCTCAGAAACACCAAAAGAATTTAGGATTTTTATCATGCTAAACTCAGAAAAGATTTTGAAAAGAAGAACTTGAAGGAAAACCTTAATCAGAAAAAGATGAAGAGTCTTTTTTTTAAAGCAAAATTAAAGAGACCTCAAGAAGGCGTTTAAAAACTCATAGAAAGCATGGATCTAAAGTGAACCTGAAAGGAGTCGAAAAGCTCTTAGATATTAGGGTTTCAGAAGAACCCCAGGTGACGAGAAAGGCCTTAAAAGCCATCGATCTAAACAGGAGAGTCAAAGATCTGACTCGAATGGCCATGACTGGCTGGAGAAAGGTGAGAGACGACCGGAGAATAGTCACGAGCAAAGATTGGACCAAGCCACTTCAAAATCTGGTCATGAGACCACAGAAACAAACACGTAGAAGCCATGGGAGGCAGATACAGGTCTTAGATAATCCTGGAGAGCCATAGATTGGGGTAGATTAAGGTGGCGACAGCTAGGGTTTGATATTGTTGTAGAGAGGATTTGATAGAGGAGGGGGGATCCAGAGGCAGCATATGGTGGGAAATGATAGGGTTTAGGGGGTTGTTTAGGATTAATTTAGATGATTTTTGGCTGTTGATCTGAGTTATCAATGGCTTGGATTGAACGGGTAAAGGGGCGGTTTAATGAGACTGGGTTCGGGTCGGTTTAAATCGGAATTAGGTCGGGCTTTAATGGAAATTGCGGGGTAATTGGGATTCAAATTGGGGTCCAATTTAGGCTACAATCGAAATAAAACGGGGCTAACATTTAAATAGCCAATATTTTCTATTTGATTTATAAAAAATAATAAAATAACTTTTGAAAATAAATTAAAGGTACTAAAATGATTTATATTACATAATTAATTATTTAAAAATACCAAACCTAATTTTATGAATATAAAACACAGTTAAATCTAAAAAGGGGGCTAATATTACAATTATGCAATTTTAACCTTAAAAATACTAAATAATTTTGTTTAAATATGCAAAAAAATCCTTAACTATATTTTAGCATAAACATAAAGATACAATAAATAAATCATCAAAACTAATAATTTTAGAAATTATGGGATTGTTATGGATAAAATAGGGTTATAAATTGATTTTAAAAAATCTTTTAAATTAAGGAATAATAGGGAGACACTTGGATATGCTTATATTTGCATACATAATATATATATATATATATATATATATATATATATATT
>MU783210.1:236477-246980 GCA_026770625.1 Nicotiana glauca
TATATATATATATATATATATATATATATATATATATATATATACTATTTTAAAAGTACTTTGCATATAAAATATAACATAGGGAAAAATTGGGTATCAATAATATTAAGTAATTATACTTGAAATTTGGTTAATCTTCCTCTAGGAAATAAACCTTTGAGTTCTAAGTGGATTTTCAAAAGGAAAATGAAAGATGATGGTACTCTTGACAAGTATAAGGCAAGATTAGTTGTTAAATATTTTAGACAACGAGAAGGTCTTTACTACTTTAACACATACTCATCGGTAGCAAGGATTACATCTATTCATGTGTTAACCACGTTAGCCGCCACGTATGGCCTTCAAATTCATTAGATGGATGTGAAGACAACCTTTTTAAATGGAGATTTGGAGAAAAAAATTTATATGGAATAGCCTGAAGGGTTCGTATTTCCTTGAGAAGAAAAGAAGGTGTGTCAACTTGTTAAGTCACTTTATGGGCTAAAACAAGTACCAAAATAATGCCATGCAAAATTTAACCAAACAATGTTTTCAAATGATTTGAAGATAAATTAGTGTGACAAATGTGTTCACATTAAGAATACTCCAAATCAAATATAGTCATTATTTGTCTATATAATGATGATATGTTGATAATGAGTAACGACATTGCTTACATAAATGCTACTAAGCGCATGCTTACGAGTAAGTTTGATATGAAAAATTTAGGAGTTGCTGATTTAATTTTGGGACTTAAGATCCTTAAGACTCCTAAAGGTATATCCTTGTCTCAATCTCATTATATTAAAATGGTACTTGAAAAAGTTTAAATATTTGGACTATAAAATTGCAAGAACGCCAATTGATTTAAACCATACTCTTGTAAAGAATAAATGTCAAAGCAAGTGTCAATTGAAATATACCCGAGCGTTGGAAAGTTTGATGTACATTATGAATTGTTCATGACCTAATATAGTTTGTGCGAAAAGTGAACTTATTCGATATACAAGTCATCCTGACCAGGCTCATTGGATAGCATTGAAACGAGTTTTGGGGTAGTTGAAATATAGCCAAGACTATGTATTACATTACAATAATTATTCCATAGTTATTGAGGGATATAGTGATGCAAATTGGATCACCGTATCAACAGAATCGAAATCCACAAGTGAAGACATTTTTACTATTGGTGGAGGCGGTGTCTTGGAAGTCGTCCAAATAGACATCCATCGCCAGCTCTACAATGCAGTATAAGATTATAGCTTTAGACGAGGCTGATGAAAAAGCTGAATTGCTCCGAAATTTCTTGGAAGATATTCCATTTTGGCCCAAATCTTTAGCACGCATTTGCATACATTGCGACAATCATGCGGCAATGGGAAGGGCTGCGAGCATTATGTATAACGAGAAATCTCGTCACATATGATGAAGACATAATATTGTTAGATAACTACTCTCTAGTAAAAATTATCATAATTGACTATGTAAAGCCAAAATTTAATTTATCAGATCCGCTCACAAAATGCCTAACTAGAAAGGCGGTTGAGAAGTCATCAAAGGGAATGAGACTATGGCCGAGGACAAGTCATTGTGGTGGTAACTCTACTTAGAAGAATGGAGATTCCAAGATCTATGTTCAAGGAGATCAAACAAAGTTATTAGTGACGGTTCAACATTGTCAAATAAAATTTTGGTCCATTCTCAAGATGAAGATAATATTCAGTAATAAAGATAAAGCGTTAAAGGATTTTTAATGATTTCTAAGTTAGATATGGGATATATCAAATAGTGTATCTACGGAATAACTTGTTTAGGAATCACTTATGTAAGTGTGAAGTATAATATGCTTCGTGGAAAATTTTATAAGGCTAGTTCTCTACGCACTTATGAAACTAACAGTGTTCATGTCTACAATGAATACAACAATGAGAACTAAAGAAGATTAAGGGTTGATTGTGTGATGTATGATTGTCTAGGTATACACCAAAGTTCTACGGTTCAAAGATATCAAATCAAACGATTGATCGAGTATATCTGAAGTATGTTCCTTTTCTTGTGAATCATTGACAATTGAAGGATTGGATAAACTAAACAATACTTTAATCAATTCATGAACTTAATATAAATTAAGAAAAACATGAGCTATATATATTTTTTAGTTGTAATTGTTGAATGTATGCGAACAAAGTCTTACATAAAAAATAGAAAGGAAAAAGAAGCTACTTATAATAAAAAGGATGTCCTTAGTGGTGTGAGGCTTTTATGGAAAAACCGTGCGGGTTTGGCTCAAAATGGACAATATCAGACCATATTAAGAATAATTTTTTTTGATATTAGACCAACAACTAGTATTAGCGCCAATTGTTTGACAGGACGAGTACAAAGATAATAGAGTGTGGCATGGCCCAACTTAGTACCTTTGCCCGTCTACAGAATGTAATTACTCGACCGGTGGCACACATTTAATCTTCAAATTAGACCATGAATGACGATGGATAGTTAGTTAAAGGAGGGGATTGTTGGGTGTGTCATTTCGTGGAACTCAATCTCATTTAGAAAGCCTGATCTCTATCTTTCAGCAACTGAAAAGTCCCACATGGAAAGTAGAAGGAAAAAAAAGTTACTTATAATGAGTTAGATACTCTTAATGGTGTGAAGCATGGGAAAATCATGCGGAATTGTCTCAAAACTGATAAAATCACATTATGTTAAGAGTATTTTAATTCGTTTTAGCCTAATAGTTATATGGGTCTTACCTATCGATAGGCTTAAACATGTAGCACTTATTTAGGATAATATAAAATAAAATGGACCAATAGTCATTTTTTATATCGATAAGAAAATATTATGCATCATATCAAAACTAATCACTATTTAGCCACACATTCATACCTAAAAACGGGAAAATTCCAACATACAATCTAGTGGAGTGTCACGACCAATTTAATAATAGGTTGTGATGGTATCCAACACCATTGTTAGGCAAGCAAACACTGATTAAACTTGTGATTTCCCATTTAAATAAATTACTAAGTGATTAATAATTTTTCATTCGTTAAAGGTCAGAAATTTACCATTTAAACAAAATAAAATGAAAGCAACGAATATAAACCATAATCATATGACATTACCAAAATCACAAGTCTACTAGTGTGTGTGCCAAGATAAGGTGTCACGAGTATATAGGCAATCTAGTAGAATATACAAAAGATTACTAATCTACTGTTTGAATGGAAATAGAGAAAAATAAAAATAAAGCATAAGAAAGACTCTAGCTTCTACGGAACGGCTCGGAAGGTAGCTCACCATGAAGTTTCGAGATGGGTATCAATCTATGCACCAGACTGGTAACCAGATGCACCTGCCTCAAATCCTATACAATTAAGTATAGAAGTGTATCGTGAGTACATAAATAATATATACCCAGTATATCTAGTCTAACATCGAAGAAGTAGTAACGAGGGGTCGACTCCGACACGTACTAGGGCCAATAAGATGATATTATGAAATTTTAATTAAGCATGATATACAAAAATAAGATTCAAAACAAGGAATAACTAAAAAAGTATTCACCATATTTAAGAGCTTAAATCGCTTCTTCCATTAAAACAATGATCACTCAAAAAATGAATTTATACCAATTATAGAAATAAACTTCCAGTTCTAATATCACACACGAATACCATGGAGGACGTTCGACCCGATTCAACATAAAAGTAAACAGTGCACTGCCGAGGGTCGAACGGCGCAAACAATAGATGCATCTATTTACCCCACTCTCATATCATATATGCGACGCGGTCAAATATAATTTTAAAAAATTACTCAGCTCGCGGATCACACGTGTAGCGCGATTACACATAGATTTCTTAAGTTATTATAGTATTCCTACATTCTTTTCAAATACGAATATCAAATGAAACTTTTAAGTTTCCAAATTTTTCCTCAATTTTAACTCTTTTCAAAACATTTAGCAAGCTAGCTCAATCGCGTTTCTTCTCAAGGCAAACAATAAACATAAATCGACGACGATAGCAACAAGGCATGATGTAAGCCTAAAAATACCCAGACATAAGCATAGCTAGTAGTTACGTACGGACTCTCGTTGTCTCGTATGTACGTAACCCCCACAAATAAAAGCATATCTATTTAGTTCACCTATGTGTTTAATTCCCTCTTACATGGTTAGAAGGGAGACTTACCTCATCTCAAAGCCTACTTCCCAATTCAAGAATGCACTCAAACCTCCAAATTTGATGTCTAGCGACTTAAAACTAGTCAAGCATTACATAAATTATCAATCTGTGCTCAAAAGTTCATATGTCCACTATTAAAGTGATTACCCAACCTAAATTGCAAAATTACTAAAATGTACCCCCGGACCCACATGCTCGAATTCTGGAAATATTTGAAGAAAGTTGTCACCCATAACTTAGGAACATAAATATATGATTTTTACAAGTTCCACAACCAATTTCATGATCAAATCTTATTTTTATCAAAAATCTAGGTTTTCATCTAAACCAATAATTTTCACTAATTTTTATATGTTAATCCACTCATAATATATGTATTTCACTCATGTTGTATAGAAATTACTTAATTCAAAGTGGTAGGTAAAAATCCTCTTCCAAAACCTCCAAAAATCTCCCAATAGATGAAGTGGAATGAAATAAATGGCCTAAGTCTAGCAACTAATGAATTGTGCACATGTCTCAGATGTCGCATTTGCGACATCTGGTTTGCAAATGCGAGGTTGCAATTGCGATAAAATTATTGCAAATGTGAATTGGGTCTTCCCCCTATCCAAGATGCAAATGTGACAAGGGAATCGCAAATGCGATCAACGCAGGGTAATAAATGCCACTGTTTCTCTCGCAATTGCAAGCTAGGCCTAGACCAAGCTTCATCGCAAATGCGAAGCCTTTCTCACAAATGAGAGACTTGAAAATGTGATGTTGTCCAGAGTAAGTTTGTTTTGATGATTGACAAAGTAACACATGCATAAACCAGGTCCATGAACAGTGTTGACATGAGATGAACAAAATCAAGCAAAAGGCTTGCACGTGAAAGAGATACGTATAAATGGTTATATCTGATATTTCCTGAACGCAAAAGGTTGTATATTTGATAAAGAGCAGGACTCCTTAGTTGAAGAGAATTCTATCCAAGATAAGGAAAAATTTAGAAGTTGAAGTTGACTAGAACTCTTCTTCCAAAGAAGAGTAAAACATTAGAACTCTAGTGAATCTTTATTTACTAACTCTATATATACCAATTGTATTTTCTTTTATAGGTAATGCATACATACTGAAGTTAAGCAAGAATTAGGAGCAAAATAGAAATTTGTGATCAATTCTTATGAGTTTAAAGAGTGCGATCCTAAAGCTACACGAACCAGATTGAAGAACAAGATCCATCAAGAGTTTTATATGTCTTTCTTTATTTCTAGTTCAAAGTGTAGCAGGCACTTTGTGTTGTACCTTTCAGCTTTATCTAGAGGCAATTGTAATAGGGACTCTGAGTATTCAAGTTAGAGTTCCCTTGAGGTTGTCGCAATAGTTAAAGGTTGTTTGCCACAACGGGATTAGAGTTAATCCTAGGTTAACAAAAGTATTTTGTAATGCAGTTTTTGGCTTAGTAATTTAGTGTAGAGTTTGGGAAAATCCTGCTGGGAAGTAGGTCGTGATTTTTTTACCTTTTGAGCCAGGTAATTTCCACGTAAAAATCCTTGTATTCTTTAATTTCTGCATTTATTATTTTGTAATAGTAGTATAAGGAACACATAGAAGAACAAGTTCCTTCTATAATATGTGCACGCGAAAAATTGAACACAAATCACCTCTCTCTTGTGTGGTATTGAAGTTAAAATATCATGCGAACATATTCTCGCATTTGCCAGGCCTGCATCAGCCACCCGAGCTCTCGGGGCTCCATAACAAACACTCATACCAGTTTAACAATGTCATAAATCTTGCTCGCGTGATCGAGACACCGAAATGACATCAAAAACCAGGAATCGGACGCCAAAGCACATAAATTATCTCATGAACTCAAAAACTTCTAAAAACACTTTCGCGCGTCCGATTCCTATCAAATCAACTCGGAATAATGCCAAATTTTACGTGCAAGTATTAAATAATATTGCAAAACTGTTTTCGGTCTCGAAATTCCATTTAGACCTCGATATCACCAAACTGCTCCAAACCAAATTTAAAGAGCACCTTCAAGAACCAACTTTCAATATTAGGCGTTGAAATGCTCTTGGGTCATCCAAAACCCGATCTGAACATACGCTCAAGTCCGAAATCATCATACAACCTACTGAAAGTGTCAAATCCCAATTTTGAGGTCGTTTATTCAAAATATTGACCGAAGTCAAACTTGGCATTTTAAGCCAACCTTAAGGAACCAACTGTTCGGATTTCAACCCGAGCCCTTCCAAATCCCAAACTAACCACCTCCGTAAGTCATAAATCAGTAAAAGCAAGTACGGGAAGTCTCATTTAGGGAACGGGGTTCTATAAAGTAAAATGACCGTTCGGGTCGTTACACGAAGTTTGAAAATTTTACAAGTAAAACTCCATCGCATTCAAAAATTGTCAATATGTTAAACTCCACCACAATGTGAAATGAAGTTTGAACTTTTACCAGACAACACGCTGTGCTAGAGTTCTACAATTCCATCTAGTTTTGTCCCATTCTCATTCGTATCAATATTCAAATTCTCAAATTATATGTTGATATTTCGTGCTCATTTTCAATATTCTGCTTTAATAATCCCATTTGATTTCTTTTTGCCATTTTACCAATCCAATACCTTTCAATTCATGTCTAGCTCATGTTCCCACGTTCCAAGCGCATAAGCTAACATCACATAACATCATTTACACACGTTATCAACGTATCATTATGCAATTAGGCAAAAAAGCAAGTCAAATAAGTGATATTTTTTGAGATGTTACAATTAATAAGTGAAATTTGTTTGAGATGTAAGCAAGTCAAATAAGTGAAATTTGTTTGCAATTAGGCAAAAAAGCAAGCCAAAAATGTGAAATTTTTTACATTAATAGATCAGCCAAAAAATATTTTTGGGTAATCCTGCACAAAAAGTCAGATTTTTGGGTTAAGCTTCTCTCAGTAGGCTTCATACTATTAAGAAATTTCTACATGATAATTGGCTAAAAGTACATACAATATGATGCTAATTGCCTCACATTTAAGTATAATAATAGTGATATTTCGAGTGCATTATGATGTTTTGAGCCTAATTGTGTTGTTTACTTGGGCAGGAGTGATTGGAAGAAGAATGGAGGAATAATGGTCCAGTGCCATAGTCAGTCCCCAGCATTAACTGTAGCACCAAATTTCAGTGCTAGTCAGCGCCTAGCACTAGCCGCAGCACCAAATTCCAGTGCCATAATTAGTGTTGCGCGCCAAAGAGTTTTTGGAGGCCAACTTTTCCCTATTTTGCTTGGACTTGATTAAAATCGTTTAGGACTTTTCTACACATATAAATAGTCCTTATACACACTTTTTGAGGGAAATTTAACCCTAGCAAAGGATAAACGCCACTGGAGCAATTTAGGAGCAAAAATCATTGAGTTTTTCTTTCTTTCTTGTGCTACTTGTAGTTATATGATCTCGAACATTCTTATAATGATTAGCATGACTATGCCCAGTTCTTCTCGTTCTAGTGTTATGGGTGCTACATGAATGTTGACGTTTAAAGTTTATATTGGCAATTTTGATTCATTATATTGGTTTGTTTATTTAATAATATTTTTAATTATTTTGTTGCGTAGCTAACAGTGAAATACTATCTACGAATCTAGAGTTGAAATCGAAAATGTGAATTCAAGATTGCATATAGGATTAAACAGAGCAAGTTCCTGAACCTAAGCATCAGGGAATGAATTCACAAGTAGGGTAGAAATATACTTAATTGTCTTGCTTGGTTGAAATACAGGAATTATAAATGCGTTATTATTAGTGTTATTTCTATAGACATATAAGCATTAAGTTAACTTGAATAGGCAAATAAGAACTCGAGAGATTCTTATGAGTAACATTAGCTCTATCAATAAACAAACCAGATAAATAAATTAGTCAGTTTAAGCCTCATGATTGTTAGCTAGCGTATAACCCTGGAATATTTTCTCCTATTGATTTTTATCCGAAATTGCTTACGTGTTTCGTTCAATCTCTAGTTTATTTAATTGTTCAATAGTTTTCTTTGATTGTTAATTAATCACCTACACATTTTGAAAAACATCTCTTGTATATATAATTATTTTGATATTGAATTAGTCAAAAGTTAATCACAAGTCTCCGTGGGAATGATGTGCTATTCACTACTTTATTTCTTGCCGACCGTGTATACTTGCGTGTGCATTTGGCTACATCAAATTTTTGTCGTCGTTGCGGAGACTTAGAAATTAGATACTTGTCTGAGTTAAGCTTTTATTCATTATTTGTTCAAGTTTTAATTTTCAGTTTCCTTTATTTCTGTTAGTGCAGACTTTTCTATTGAATACGAAGTAGTAGAAACGGGAATAATCTCCTTTCTCTTTATCCTGAAATAGAACGAGCACTTCACACGTGAAGAAGGGAAGTTGGAGCCAGAACTTTTACAGAAGGAGAGTTGGACATCGTAGTTCAACCACAACCACTAAAGATAGTAGGTAATGAAGAGCGACTAGTGATAGAGGCCGCAGGGGCTAATCTTGCTAATATGACTCAGGATATGGTGAAAGCCCAATATCATGGGTCACTTTGGACTCAAACAGTGCATTGTACCATTGATTTAGTGTACAAGGCATTATGTGGGTCTATCTCATGAAGATCCGTAACAGCACATTCAGAACTTCCTGGAAATTATGGAAACTTACAATTATTCGAACATTTCTAAGGACTATGTTAGGCTGACATGGTTTCCCTTTTCACTGTTGGGGAAAGACAAAGAATGGTTGCAGAAGGAGCCTGCAAACTTGATCAATACTTGGGATGATCTAGCACGAAAATTCTTAATCAAGTTTTTCCCCACCAAGAAGACAGTCATTGAGGAGCCAGATTCTTGAATTTCAATAATGAGATGGTGAGACTCTTTGTCAAGCTTGGGAAAGATACAAGAAAATACTCAAAGATTACCCACATCATTGTCAGACTGAGAAAGTGTTGGGTCACACTTTTGTTGATTGATTGGGCGAGAAATCAAAGATGAATCTTGACTCAGCTTCTAGAGCCAGTTGCATGGCAGGACCGTATAGTGAAATCCCATCATGCCAAATAATTTTACTGCTAAAGATAATAATTGGCATGGAGATGGGGAACTACGAAGATCACTTAAACATAAGGTAGTAGGTGTAATCATTCTTGATGACTTTTCAGTCAAAGGATGGCAACTGGGCCACTTCGGGACCGCGAATCAAATGGGCCAAACGGGCTAAGTGGGCAGGGACCGGTAAAGTTCAGCCTAGGCTGTTCTCATGATCCGAATCTTGGCTTTGGAACCAGTAGGACTGGGACCCTTTGGCCCGCCAAGGGACCGTGACCGGATCAGTCCCTTAGCGGGCCTAACGATAATTTTTTTTAAAAACTAGCCATTTGAAAATTTTAAAAAACAACCATTGGTCTTTAAAAAATAGTCCCAAACTTTTTATAATTACACTTTTTTCCTATTTTTAACTATAAATATCCTCTCATTCTTTTATTTTTCTTAAAAATCAATATTAATATATCACAATGTCTCTCTAATTTTCTTCTATACTTGATACTATTGCTTACTTTATTCCAAAAAAATAGTAAATAAATATTGAGGTTGTTACAATTTATGAAAAAATTATAAAGTTAGTGAATTGAAGTCTTCAACAATAATCAATTTTCAACAAGTTGTTCGTCAATTCGCTAAACTCGTTCCAACTCTTAAGTTTTAATATTATAGTTTTGTTGTTTTATTTATTTTCTATTACTAGATTAATTACAATGTCTTCCTTAAAAAAAATTTGGTAAAAATAAGGAAAAATCCAAGAGTGACGAATCTAGTGGTCATGTTATTCCTCCTCCCCTGCCCCCGTCTCCCTGAACCAAACCACATACCCATCCTACACCTGCTATTCATGATAGTGATAATAATTTATTACAATTTATCGAGAGTCAATTTTGCCATAATATTCCATCCAGTGAACAATTAGACCATGAATTAATGAATACTCTTTATTCTAATAATTATAATACTATTGATGAAAATGATGATGAGAAAATTAATCTTGATGAAACTCAACTGGATGATGATACACCCACTGGTCCTACTCTTAATATTAACCCAACTAGTGATAACCCTACTAATCCAAATGATGACCCATCCGATACTCCTATTTCCGCCCCTGATTTTTCCAGACAGCCTACTAAATAGATGAAAACATCTCATGTTTGGATATTTTTTACTCATCCAGTTCCAGAAAATAGGGCTAAGTGTAAAACTTATGGTACGGAGTTACCTTTTAAATATTTTGGATCACGGAA
>MU783210.1:247933-264453 GCA_026770625.1 Nicotiana glauca
AGGGTGGGGAGGGGAACTTTGGCTAGACACATAAAAAAACACCCTCAAGCTAGAGCCATATATCTTCGTCTGAAAGCTTTAGTTGACGGGAAAAGTGTACCAACTCATAGTCAGGCTGACCCTAGTACCGGTTTAAATCAATATAAATCGGGATTTAATAATGTTACCAGTGATATTTTATATTAAGATCCAAAAAAAGATCGGGAAGAATTGACAAAAATGGTAACTTTTATGTGCTTACCCTAATAGTTTTCCTTCCGATCCTTCGTTTGTGCATTATATTAGAAAAAATTTTAATCCTGTTTATGAAGGTTTTTCTTGCACAACCGTAAAGAGAGATATTTATAAATATAAGCATGAATATGAATAATATTTGCGCTATTTATTTACTCATATAGATTATCGTACTGCTGTTACAACTGATATTGGTAGCAGTGGCAACGACTGCGATTACCTTGTTGTTAACAGTCATTGGATTGATGAGGATTGGATAATGCAAAAGTGCATAATTTCTTATGGAATAATTAATTCACGTTACACGTGGTAGTTTATTGCTAACACAATTACGAATATTTGTAGATATTTTGGCATTAGTGATAAAATAATATCAGTTTCAATGGATAATGCTACTAATAACACAAATGCTAAAGACTTTTTTACCACTATGCTAAATCATTCATTTAGTAATATTTTTTGTATGTTAGATGTCTTTGTCATATTGTCACGACAATAAAACGCACCATTTCGTTATGGCGCCTATCGTGAAACTAGGCCAGCCAACACAAACCCCAAAACCAACCAGACATTTATAATAAGTCATTTAAAGCCATTAATTAGCAAAAATCCCATAATAAAAGTTAAAATAAATAGTGCAAAAATATAACACAGTCCGACATCGGGGTGTCAGTAGTCATGAGCAACTACAACTCGTCTAGGAATAAGAAAGGACAACATAGTCTGAAA
Organism: Nicotiana glauca; assembly: GCA_026770625.1. NCBI lineage: Eukaryota > Viridiplantae > Streptophyta > Magnoliopsida > Solanales > Solanaceae > Nicotiana > Nicotiana glauca. Next base: position 248,897 of record MU783210.1, read on the forward strand.
ACAAATACTGATACAAAGCTGAATAAGATAGGAAGGAGAAGTACTGGACAGTGAACGCCAAGCAGCTACGTAGTCAACTCCAGAGACCTGCTGGAAGATTGATCAGCACTTGCTATCAACACCTTAGACTCTTGGATCTGCACACAAGGTGTAGGGAGTAAAGTGAGTACACCAACTCAGTAAGTAATAAAAGTAAAGGAAGCGGAATAGCAAGAAAACATGTAAACCATGTCATAACGTTACGGCAAAACAGTATAAGTCCAGAACAATGCAGCAAAGCAATAAAACTCGTAAAAACAACTGAGTCCAGTAAAACCTTTTAAAACATCTCTCAATAGTTCAAACGATTGATGAAAAATAGTGAGGAAAAACGGTAGAAACATAAATAGCCCCTCGAGCAAAACACGTACCACAACTGCCCCTCAGGAAAAATATCAACAGAACCAGCCCCTCGGACTACCTCACAATAACTCGCAATCAGCCCCTCAGGCAATAACATGAAATAACAATAGCCCTTCGTGCAATATCACATCTTACACTGGGAACCTACACTCACTGGGGGCGTTCAAACTCCAGAGGGGCTCCTACATCCCAAGCACTATCACAAGCCAACTCATGTCATAAAAAATCAGGCCCTCGGCCTTTCATATATCACAATTAGTACACATGTTACGGCGCGCAACCCGATCTCATGATATTCTCACAATACAGCCCCTCAGCCTCACTCTTTCAGAAATCTCTCAAGCACCTCGGGCAATAGTAAAACATAGATGATCAGCCCAAAATATCATTTAAAATACCCAAACAGAGTAAATGCGGCTGATTATGAAAATAGTAGAATATAGCATGACTGAGTACAAATATAAGGTAAAAATAGTGAGGAATAATAGTAAAAAAGCCCCTAAGGGTCCAAAATAGTTGGCACGAGGCCCACATATGCCATTCAGCCCAAACGATGGTAATACTTTCCAAAACACAATGATACCAAACCATTTTCAATCAAATACGTGACTTAACATTCGTACAGGATAGACTAAGTCACAATTCCCAACGGTGCACAACCCTACACTCGTCAGCTAGCGTGTGTATCACCTCAAAGTAGCACAACATACCCTTAGGACAACTTTTACAATCATTACTTACCTCAATCCGTTCCAAACTCCAGCCCATGATGCCTTTGCCTCTGGACTCGGCTTTCCAATGCTCCAAATCTAGCCAAAACTAGATTTATACCATCAAAATATACTAAGGGAACAAATTCCACTCAAAAATAACAAATTTACATTAAAAATTCCTCAATTGGCCATACCCGACCCCCGGATCACATCTCAGATTTCGATAAAAATTACAAAACTAGAATTCTTACACTCTCACGAGTTTATACATACAAAATACCACAAAATTCGACCACAAACGACCCCTCAAATCCCTAAATCAAAGTCTCCAATTCCAAGCCCTAGTTCCCCAATTTTTAACCCTTAATTTCCATAAATTTCAAGCCTAATCAGTGAAATAACACCATATAAATTAATTTTAGTTCCAAGAATCTTACCTCCTCAAAGTTCTCTTGAATTCCCTCTTCAAAATCTCCCAAAAACCGCTCAATCCGACTTAAAAATGGTGAAACAAAGATGAAAATAGCGAAGGAAACCTTATATAGGTTTTGGCACAGGATTCCGCACCTACGGCCTCAAACACGCACATGCGTGACCGCACCTGCGGTCCAACGAGTCACACTTGCAGAAATCACTTATCTGCTCAAAATCGCCTCTGTGGTCAAATACCCGCACTTGTGCCATCGCATGTGCGCTCAGCTCTCCGCTTCTGCGGCTCCTACCTTTCACACTCTTGATCACATCTACGGCCCTTACTATGCTTCTGCGGCATCGCACCTGCGATCCCCTATCTGCAAGTGCGGAAACAACAGGAGTAGAAAATTCTGCAGCTGCTCCAAAAATCAAAACTCTCTGTCAACCATCCACATACATCCTGAGGCCCTCGGTACCTTAAACAAACATTTCAACATGTCGCGTAACACTATTCAAACTCTTTCCAGCTCTCGGAATACTCAAAATAATGCTTGAACACTAATCACCCTCGGATTCAAGCCTATAAATTCGAGAACTTAAAAATTCTGCTTTCGATCAAAAAATGTATCAAACCTCATCCGAATGACCTGAAATTTTTGCACACACGCCACAAATTACACAACGGTCCTACTCCAATTTTTAGAATTCCATTCCGACCCCTATATCAAAATCTCCACTACTAATCGAAAAATGCCAAAATTTCAATTTCGCTGGTTAAAGCCTAAATATTCCACGGACCTCCAAAATACATTCTGATCATGCTCCTAAGTTCCAAATCATGTCACGAAGCTATTCGAGTCATAAAAACCAAGTTCCGAGATCATTTACTCAAAGGTCAACTTCAAGTTGACTATTCCACCTACAAGGCCAACTTAAGAGACTAAATGTCTCATTTCTACACAAAACCACTCCGAGCACAAACTAACCAACACGATGTGATGAAATACTACTGAACAACATATAAAGAAGAAAAATGAGGGAAATAGGGCGGTAACTCATGAAACAATCGGTTGGGTCATTACATCCTCCCCCTCTTAAACAAATGTATGTCCTCGAATGAGTCAAGAAACATACCTGACGCCTCAAATAGGTGAGGATATCTGCTCCATATCTCTCGCTCGGTCTCGCAACTACCATCATCTACGGGCTGACCTCTCCACTGCACTTCATTAAAGCTATATCTTTGACCACAACTTTTGGACCCGACGCTCCAAAATACCAATGGATCACATCATAAGTCAAATCAAAATCTAACGGAAGTGATGTAATCTATAACATGAGACAAATCACCAATATACTTCTGGAGCACAGAAACATGAAATACCGGATGCACACTCGATAAGTTGGGTGGAAAAGCAAGCTCATAAGCCACCTCCCCAATCCTTCGAAGTACCTCAAAATGCCCAATAAATCGAGGACTCAATTTACCCTTCTTCTCAAATCTCATAATACCTTTCATAGGTGAAACCTTCAATAGAACCTTCTCCCTAACCATGTAAGACACATCACAGACCCTCTTGTCAGCATAACTCTTTTGTCTCGGTTGCGTTGTACGAAGCCGCTCTTGAATCACCTTCACCTTGTCCAAAGCATCCTATACCAAGTCTGTACATAAAAGACTATCCTCACCGGTACAAACCAACCCACTGGGGATTTACACCGTCTCCCATACAAAGCCTCATATGCAGCAATCTGAATACTCGATTGATAACTATTATTATAAGCAAACTCCTCGAGCGGTAGAAACTGATCCCCTTAACCACCAAAATCAATGACATAAACGTGCAACATGTCCTTATATATTTCAATAGGGTGCTCGGACTGCTCGTCCATCTGAGGGTGAAAAGCGATGCTCAACTCAACCTACTCCCCAACTCTCTCTGTACGACTCTCCAAAATTGCGAAATACCCCTATCTAAAATGATGAAAACTGGAACACCATACAAACGAACAATCTCTTGGATATAGATCTTTGTCAACCGTTCTGAAGAATAGGGAGTAACACATAGGAATGAAGTGCGCGAACGTGGTCTGCTGCTCCACAATCACCCAAATAGCATCGAACTTCTTTAAAGTACGTGGGAGTCCAACTACAAAATCCATGGTGATCTGCTCCTACTTCCACTCTAGAATATCCATCTACCGAAGCAAGCCACCTAATCTCTGATGCTCATATTTCACCTGCTGACAATTGAGACACCAAGCTACAAATCCCACAATGTCCTTCTTCATTATCCTCCACTAATAATGTTGTCTCAGATACTGATACATCTTCATGGCACCCAGATAAATGGAATACCGCGAGCTATGGGCCTCATCCAGAATCAACTCCCGAAGCCCGTCCACATTAGGCACACATATCCTGCCCTGCATCCTCAATACCCTATCATCATCAATAGTCACATCTCTTCGTGTTGAACTCTGTCCTTAAGGGCAAGAAAATGAGGATTGTCATATTGGTGCTCTATGATGCGATCAAACAAGGAAGATCGAGAAATCACACTAGCTAATACCCGACTGGGATCCAAAATATCCATCCTCACAAACCGATTGGCCAAGGCCTGAAAATCAACTGCAAGAGGTCTCTCCCTAATAGGAATAAATGCAAGACAGCCCACACTTACCACCTTTCTACTCAAAGCATCAGCCACTGCATTGGCCTTCCCCGGATGGTATAAAATAGTAATATAACAGTCCTTTAGCAGCTCCAACCATCTCTGATGCCTCAAATTGAGATCCTTCTGCTTGAACAAGTGTTGGAGGCTACGATGATAAATAAACACCTCACAAGACACACCATAAAGATAATGCCTCCAAATCTCCATCGCGTCAACAATGGCAGCCAACTCTAAATCGTGAATAGGGTAGTTCTTCTCATAGGGCTTCAACTGATGAGAAACATAATCAATAAATCTACCATCCTATATCAACATACCGAATACCAACTCTCAAATCACAATACACTATATATGAACCTGAAGTTGATGGCAAAACAACACTAGAGTTGTGGTCAAGGAAGTCTTGAGCTTCTGAAAGCTCGCCTCACACTCATCCGACCACCTGAATGGAGTTCCCTTTTGAGTCAATTTGCTCAAGGGTGATGCAGTAGATGAAAATCCCTGAGCAAACCGACGGTAATAACCCGCCAAACGAAGAAAGCTACGAATATCTATAGCTGATCATGGTTTGGGCCAACTCTGAACCGCCTCTATCTTCTTTAGATCAACCTAAATACCCTCACTGGACATAACGTGCCCCAAGAAAGCCATTGAACTAATCCAAAACTCAAATTTGGAGAATATTGCATAAAGTTTCTCCTCCCTCAATCTCTGCAACACAAATCTCAAATGCTCTGCCTTCTCCTCTTGACTACATGAGTAAACCAGAATATCATTAGTGAAAATAATCACGAACCAATCGCGATAAGACCGAAACACACTGTTCATCAAATGCATGAATGCTTTTAGGGCATAGATAAAACCAAAAGACATCACAAGGAACTCATAATTACCATATCGGGTCCTGAAAGTTGACTTAAGAATATCCGAGTCCCTGATCTTCAATTGGTGATAACCTGAACGGAGATCAATCTTGGATAACACTCTCGCTCCCTGAAACTGGTCGAATAAATCATCTATGCAAGTCAAATGATACTTGTTCTTGATTGTAAATTTGTTCAACTGCTCGTGATCAATGCACATCCTCATCGTGCCATCCTTCTTCTTCACAAATAGAATTGGCGCACCCCAAGGCGACACACTAGGCCGAATAAACCCCTTACCAAAGAGTTCCTGAAGCTCCTACTTTAACTCCTTCAACTCTGTTGGTGCTATATGATACAATGGAACATAAATGGGCTGAGTACTTGGCTCCAGATCAATACCAAAATCAATGTCCCTGTCCGGTGGCATGCCCGACATGTCTATAGTAAACATATTCGGAAATTCCCTCACTACCGGGACCGAATCAATGGTAGAAACCTCTACAGTCACATCTCTTACAAAAGCTAAGTTTGAAAGACAACCTTTCCCAACCATCTGCTGGGCTTTCAAAAATGAAATCACCCTACTGGGACCATACTCAGTCGAACCTCGCCACTCAATTCGTGGCACACCCGGCATAGCCAACGTCACTATCTTAGCATGATAGTCCAAAATAGCATGACATAAAGATAACCAATTCATGCCTAATATCACATCACAATCGACCATACAAAACAACAGAAAATCCACTCGGGTATCCAAACCTCCAATCGTCACCACACACGATTGGTACACATGGTCCACAATAAAAGTATCGCCCACCAGAGTAGATAGAACAGATGAAACAAGGGACTCACAGGGCATATTCAAATAACGAGCAAAATATTATGATACATATGAAAAAATGGAACCTGGATCAAATAACACAAAGGCATCACTATGGCAAACTGAGTCAATACCTGTAATCACAGCATTTGAAACAATAGCATTGGTGTCGACATGTGATTTTTGACCCTCCCCAAGATTTTTTTATATTTTAGCATAAATATTTAGTTTAGGTTTAGTATCGCTCTCTTTACCTTATTTTATCTATAAAAAAATTACAAAAAATATTTTCCCTTATTCTAGCTAGTTGATATTTTGTCTAGTTAGTTTTATTTTTGAAAAAATACAAAAATTGTCTTGGCATTTTATTTTCCAAAAAAAGATAAGAAGAAAAAGTTCAAAAATATTTTACATTTTAGTATATATTGAGTAGTATTTAAATGTCATTAATATAGTAATTATTTGTCTTCTCTAAATATTTTTATTATCTTAAATGTACTAGTATCTTTTTAAATTTATTTTTAATTCATCTTTAGAATAAAAAAAAGAAATGAAGAAAAAAAAGAAAACCAAAAAGATATGGTCCAACCCAATTACCCTTAGTCCATTCTTCCAAACCTATTAGTCCACTTAAGTGCAAGATTTAATCCTAGCCATCTATTTCCTTTTAATCCAATGGTCATCATCCTTCCCACCTCCATATAAAACACCCAATTATAGAAATTCTACCCCAAGTTTTTCAATTCCTAGACTCTACACCCCTAGTCAGCCGCACCTTAACCCAAAAATTCTAAGAGCGAAAATAGAAATTAACCTTTCCTCTTTCCTTTCTCGATGCATGTAATGGAAACGCTGAACATTTTGCCATAGTTAGGCTCAGATATAATCTGAAATTTATCATAGAGACGTCTTTTAGTTTTGTATTAGCAATGATTGCTGTTGTGGCTACGAGACTGTGAATCATCTTAACAAGGAAGTATTACATCCATTGCTCCAAGAAATTGTTAAAACACCATTTTTCAGATATTTCAAGGTATGCATTTAGTCACATCTCGATCTCGTGGAAATATTTAGCGTGCTCATGTAGTTAGTCCGCTTAGAATTAAAATCATTTGAGCTATCAGTTGTAAATGCTTATTGGCTACTACCATGCAGAAATTTTTATTGGTTGTTAGTTCACGAATCAGGCCGTCCAGAAGTGGTGGTTTGGCTTCTGCTTGGATAGCTTATTTATTATGATTGTGTACTATGCGGTTGTCCATGTTTAGCTTTCTTGATAGTTTCGGTTTAATAGTATGTTGCCGAGTTGTGAAAGAGGCCCATTTCGCAATTTCCATTCTCTTTTCATTGTGTTATAATCGCTTGATGCGCGTGTTGATTTGTGATTTTATATTGTTTGAATACCATGTCTTAGTTTTCGTTTAAATTTTTTTAGTTAATTTTATTTCAATTGTGATTCCGTATATATTCGCATAACATGATCACAATTCTAAAAAATCAATTTGGAGTATGCGTTCGCTCAACTTCGATCAAACCTTTCTTAATAATAAAATTGTTTTTTGTGGGCTATTAATTAGTTTTTTATGGCCCTCGTATTAGCTTGATAACCTAGATATTAAAAATGACTAATATTTTGCAGAATAACCTTTAGGGCCGTTTTAAAATACTATCGTGATTGTGTATACGTTCGCGTAACATAATTATGGTTCTATAAATAAAACCAGAGTATGCGTTTGCGCAAATTCGGCCCAAACTCTCTTAATAATAATAAAGCGTTATTAATTGTGGACACATTCGCGTGACATGATTTTTGACGCGCCAAACAAATGGGTATACGTACGCGTAACCCGTTTCAAGATAATTTTCTTAATTAAAAGCGGTGAAAGAGGCAAAGCACATAGGTTCTAAAATCAGTAATTAAACAATTTGTTTAAGCCAAGTATGATCAAAGCGACCGTGCTAGAACCACGGAACTCGGGAGTGCCTAACACCTTCTCCCGTGTTAACAGAATTCCTTACCCGGATTTCTGGTTCACGGGCTGTTAAACAGAGTCATTCTTTTTCTCTATTCGGGATTTTAAACCGGTGACTTAGGACACCATAAATCTCCCAAGTGGCGACTCTGAATCTTTTAATTAAATAATCCTGTTTCGATTGTCACTTCAAGGTGGAAATAACTCCCTTTATTATACCTCTTCCCGAGGGTATAGTGAAAAAGGAGTTGTGACAATTGGGTCAAGCTGGAAGTGCATAGAAACGGTCTTCACCACCACCTGATCGACCTCCCCCTCTATGGCGACCCTTAGCTCACTATCCTCTACCCTAGCTGGGTGGGTGGATGGTGAAGTAACTGGTGCTGAAGTCGATGGCTGAGTCCTCCGCTAAGATGAACCCCCAAAATGATGAGGAGACTGTCTCCACGTATGCCCCAACACACCACACTCAAAACAAACCCCCGGTGCTAGATACGGGAACTGAAAGTATGTGATGATCCAAAAGGTCATCACTTATTTTAAAAGTAAATTCTGCATTTTGAGGCCTTAAAAAACTCTTTCTATCTCACTTTGATTTGTGTGCACAGTCCGAGCGCGTAGCGAGAAAGCCTATGTGTGAAAATTTGTGAAAATTTGGTGAATTTTGACTTTAAAATGAATTAATTTTGACTTCGGTCAATATTTGGGGTAAGCAGAACCAGACCAGTGATTTGATAGTCCTGGAGGGTCCGTAGGAAAATATGGGACTTGGGCGTATGCCCGAAATCGAATTCCGAGCTCCCAATCCCGAGAAATAAATTTTTAAAGGAAATTATTTTCTGAAACTATTTATGAGTTTTGGAAATGAAATGTGATTAAAACTTGATGGTATCGGCCCATAATTTTGGTTCTGGCACCCGGTACATGTCTTATATGCGATTTTAAGATAAGTCTATGAAATTTTCTAAGAAACAGACTTGAAACGGCGTGCTTCGGATTGTATTTGAGAAAAATTGGAAAATTTGAAGTTCTTGAGAAATTTCATGATTTTGATGTTAAATTCATTATTTTTGAGGTTATTTTAGTTATTTGAATGCACGAACGAGTCCGTATGATATTTTTAGGTTGGTGTGGATGTTTGGCTTGGAGCCCTGATGGCTCGGATGAGTTTTGGATAGGGCATGGGGTATATTTTGGACTTAAGGAATTGCAGGCTTCAGCTGTTTCAGTGCAGGTTTGCATGCTTCGCATTCGTGAAGCCTGGCTCGCAAATGCGAGGGCTATGTCGCAATTGCGAAAGTATCCCATGCCAGCCTATCTCGCAATTACAAGAATTTTTATCGCAAATGCGATCCCCAACATGTGGCCAGTCGTCGCAAGTGTGACATGTTCGTCGCAATTCCCAGGTCACAAATGCAAGCCCTTTTTCGAAAATGCGAATTTAGCAGAAGTCTGAGTTCACAATTCCCATATCAACAACCTGCAATTTTATAACTTAGCCGAAAATCTCTCATTTTTTACACTATTTCAAAACTAAAACACTCTTGGGCGATTTTTCAAAGACAACTCTTCTTTAAAATAGATTGTAAGTCAATTTTAACTCGTTTTCTTCAATCACTAACATCGTTTCACATGATTTAAACTTAAAATTAATGATTTTCATGGGGGAAATTGGGTGTTTTGGATAGAATCTAGGTTTTTCGAAAAATTAGAGATTTGGACCTCGATTTTAGGTCCGATTTCAGAATAAATTATATATTTGGGTGCGCGAGGGAATGGGTAATCGGGTTTTTGTTCGAACCTCGAGTTTTGACCATGTGGGCGCAGGGGTAATTTTTGACTTTTTGGGTAAAACTTCGAAAAACTCGTTCTCATGCATTAGAATTGATTCATTTAGCATTTATTGATGTAATTAAGTAACTTGTGGCTAGATACGAGTGAATTGGTGGTAGAATCAAGGGGTAAAGCGATACTTGAGATGTGAATTGTGTTTGTGGCATCGAGGTAAGTGTTTGGTCTAACTTAGCTTGAGGGATTAGGAGTCGAGTCCTATTTTCTATGTGGTAACTATCGAGTACGACGTATAAGCATGGTGACGAGTATCTATATATTGGTGTCTAGCATGCCCGTGAGTCTTAAAATGTGATTATCATGACTTCGTTGTATTATTCATGATTTGGTGATGATTTCTATTTGTTGGGCAAAGTTTGTGGAAGTAATTATGACGTTGAATATTGAGGAGCGTTGGCTCAATTTGTATATTAAATTGTAAAAGTACAAGTGGTAATTGCACCCTTTATAGCATTGGCTGAAGTTGTAAAGTGAGTTGTGAAGTAAAATACAACAACAACAACAACAACTACCCAGTATAGTCCCATAAGGTGGGGTCTGGGGAGGGTAATATGTAGACAGGCCTTACCCCTACCAAAAAGGGCAGAGAGGCTATTTCCAATCGACCCTAGGCTTAGAGAAGGAAAGGAAAAGCAACAACAAAAACAAAAACAAAAGAGCATTAGTAATTCCGGCAGAAATCGCGTAAATAGTTATCTAAACATAAGAATTATACATAAAATGGCATGCAATAATATCCAACAGTAGCTACCATAAATAACCACCATAAGGGGGACACAATCCAATGCCCGAATCATCAATGAGTCGCCCTGACAAGCCTCACCCAACCCCGGGAAAGGAGTTCGAAAAATTCTAGGAGCCCCTATCCTACGATCCTGATACTAGACCTCCAGACTTTTCTATCAAGGGCCATGTCCTCGGAAATCCGCATCCTAGCCATGTCATGCCTAATCACCTCTCCCCAATACCTCTTAGGCCTCCCTCTGCCTCTCCTCACGCCGACCACCGCCAGTCGCTCACAACTTCTCACCGGGGCATCAGGACTTCTCCTCCGCACATGCCCGAACCACCTGAGCCTCGCTTCACGCATCTTCTCATCCACCGGGGCCACCCCCACCTTCTCTCGAATAACTTCATTCTTAATCTTATCTAACCTGGTGAGCCCGCACATCCACCTGAGCATCCTCATCTCCGCAACCTTCATTCTCTGAACATGAGAGTTCTTCACCGGCCAGCACTCCGCCCCATACAACATGGCAGGTCTAACCACAGCTCTATAAAATTTCCCCTTGAGTTTCTGTGGCACTTTCTTGTCACACAGGACTCCTGATGCAAGCCTCCACTTCGACCACCCCGCTCCTATACGATGAGTGACATCCCCGTCAATCTCTCCGTCCCCCTGAATCACCGACCCAAGATACCTAAAACTGTCCCTCTTGGTGATGACCTGAGATCCAATCTTCACGTCCCTGCCTACTTCACTCGGCTCGGCGCTAAACTTGCATTCCAGGTATTCAGTCTTAGATCTGCTTATTTTGAAACCCTTAGACTCTAGAGTCTATCTCCATACCTCTAGTCTCTCATTCACACCGACCCTCGTCTCATCTATTAATACTATGTCATCAGCAAATAGCATGCACCAAGGCACATCCCCTTTAATATGTCAGGTTATAGCATCCATCACCAAGGCAAACAAGAGAGGGCTAAGCGCCGATCCTTGAAGGAGCCCCATAACCACCGGGAAATGGTCTGAGTCACCGCCCACCGTCCTAACCCTAGTCTTAGCTCCATCGTACATGTCCTTGATTACTCTGATGTATGCTTTCGGCATGCTCTTCGCCTCCAGGCACCTCCATAGCACCTTCTTTGGGACCTTGTCATACGCCTTCTCCAAGTCGATAAACACCATGTGCAGGTCCTTTTTCTTATCCCTGAACTGTTCCACCAATCTCCTGACAAGGTGGATAGCTTTTGTAGTTAAGCGACCCGGCATGAAACCGAACTGGTTCACCGATATAGATGTCATCTCCCTCACCCTCGCCTCGATCACCCGCTCCCAGACCTTCATGGTGTGACTTATTAATTTGATACCCCTATAGTTGTTGCAACACTGGATATCCCCTTTGTTCTTGTACAAGGGCACCACGGTACTCCACCTCCACTCCTCCGGCATCCTTTTGGTCCTGTAGATCGCATTGAACAACCTGGAGAGCCACTCCACTCCTAACCTACCCATGCATTTCCAGAACTCCACCGGGATCTCGTCAAGCCCGGTCGCTTGGCCCCCACTCATCCTACGCAAAGCCCTCATGACCTCCTCTACCCTAAAGCGCCTGCAGTACCCAAGGTCTCTATGATGCTCTGAATGCCCCAGCTCCCCTAGCTCTATGTTTCGATCCCCCTCCTCATTAAGTAGATCTCTAATTGTGAAGTAAAATAGAAAAAAAGAAAAGAATCACTGCATTGACTCCCTTGCCGGGATATGGTTGTTGTTGTTTTGATGTTTTCCCTTGTCGGAACTTGATTGTTGAACTATTGTTCCCTTGCCGGGATTCTTATTGTAATTTCATTCATTTCCTTTCCCTATTTTAAGTGATTGTTGTTTGGGCGAGCAAGAGAGTTAAAGCACAAAGGGTGATGCTGTGTATTATTTGGTAAGAGAGTGTTAAAGCACGAAGGGTGATGCCGTGTATGATTTTTGAGGAAAGAGTGTAAAGCACGAAGGGTGATGCCGAACAGCACGATGTGCCATTCTATGCTGATTATGTTGATTATATGGTGAGGACGAGAGTAAAAGCACGAAAGGTGATGTCGTGCATATTTTCATTACTTGATTGCTTGGTGAGGACGAGAGTAAAAGCACGAAGGATGATGTCGTGCACTTATTGATTTCGAATTCTTTGTTTTGGGATATGTTGTTTCTTTCATTTTCTATTGTCTTTCTTTTCTAAATTGATGTTTCCCCCGCAGCATGTTACCCCTCCCATACTTGACTGTATTTTACTGTTCTTCTTTTTCCGATGTATATAGTTCAATTGCACATGATTATTTGGTATTCTGGTCCTAGTCTCGTCACTACTTTGCCGAACTATGTGCAGATCCGGGAGCAGCTTTTGGACAGTAGATTAGATGGATACCTTCAGTCCATGTGGAGATCCAAGGTAGACCTGCATGTACCACAAGACCTAGCATCTCCCTCTATCCCTTTATTCTTGTTTTATTTCTTTAAATTCAGAACAGTGTATCGTTTGTTTTTCAGACTTTGTATGTAGTAAATCGTAGATCGTCTGTGAAACTGTGACACTAGTTTTGGGTAGTTGAGTCTCAAACAGTTGTTTTGAATACATGTTCAGATATTCTATTGCTTTTCTTCCGCTTATTTTAAATATTTCGCTGTTTTCACGTTATTGTTTTTTAATTATTAAAGAGTATGAAATGGGTAAAAAGGTAATTTGTTCAATAGTCGGCTTGCCTAGTTCACATTAGTAGGCACCATCATGTCTCCCGAGGGTGGGAAATCCGGGTCGTGACAAGTTGGTATCAAAGCTCTAGGTTACATGGGTCTCAAAGTTCACAGACAAGCTTAGTAGAGTCTGAGAGATTGGTATGGAGATGTCTATATTTATCCCCTAGAGGCTACAGAGTTAGGAAAATTTCACATCTATTCTTTCCTGTCGTGCGGTTTGATTTCTCAATGCTGATTGAATTTCTATTATGTTCTTTTGCAGATGCCGAAAACGCGCGCTTCCTCATCCGCTGACCAGTAGCCCGAGCCCCCAGCAACAGCTCTTGGGAGGGGCAGAGGGCGAGGCCGAGGCCATGATAGAGGCCAATGTAGGGGCAGAGCTCAGCTCAGGACAACATAACTAATAGCGGAGCCTCAGGTTGACTTTGATAATGAGGTTCCGGACCACACAGTTCCGGTGGGCCTAACTAAGGTCCCAGAGTGGTTTATTGCTACCCCGGTACTCCAAGATGCTCTGGTCCATCTAGTAGGCCTTATGGAGAGAGTCACCCGAGCAGGCTTGCTTCCTATATCACCAGCCGTCTCTCAGGATGGAGGAGGAGCCTAGACTCTTGCTACTCGCACTCTTGAGTAGGTAGTTCCCCAATTTCAGACTCCAATAGTTTAGCTAGTTGGGGCAGTTTAGCCGGGTATGATAGCTCACACTGGTGATGGAGCAGCTATGTCGGCCGATGTTTTGTGGAGATTGGAAAGGTTCACCAAGCTCTTCACTACTACTTTCAGCGGTGCATCTTCTGAGGATCTCCAGGATTATCTAGACAGTTATCATGAGGTTCTCAGAAACATGAGGATAGCGGAGACCAATGCGGTCGATTTTGCTACTTTTTACTTATCTGGATTCTCCAAGACTTGATGGAGAGATTATTGCTTCGCTATACTAGTCGGATCACCAGCTTTGACTTAGGAGTAGTTTACTCAGCTATTTCTAGAGAAGTTTCTCCCCATCACTCAAAGAGAGATCTATCGGAGGTAGTTTGAGCATCTCCAACAGGGTTCTATGACTGTTACTCAGTACGAGACCAGATTCATCGACTTGGCTTGTCATGCTCTTATCATACTCCCCACTTAGAGAGAGAGAGAGGGTGTGGAGGTTCATTGAGGGAATTATTCAGCCGATCTAACTTCAGATGGCTAAGGAGACTGGGAGTGAGATTTAGTTTCAAATGGAGGCCAATATGGACAGGAGAGTTGAGATGGTTCTGTCGCAGGGAGGTTGTCAGGGGTCTGACAATGTCACACCTCCTTTTTTTACGAGTTTAATACACCCCGTGAAGGGCGTAAAGGAGTTTTTCCAATTAAAGGACAGTCGGAAAGGGATTTTTATTTATTCAGAGTCGCCACTTGGGAGATTAATGGTGTCCCAAGTCACCGGTTGAATCTCGAACTGAGGAAATATGACTTTGTTAATAGTCTGCTCACCAGAAATCCGGATAAGGAATTCTGTTAACCCGGGAGAAGGTGTTAGGCATTCTCGGATTTCGTGGTTCTAGCACGGTCGCTCAACTGTCGTATTTGTTTTTATCTGATTTCCATATATGTTCTATTTTATGTGCCTTTTATTAATAACACGCTTTTATTATTATTATTATTTATTTTTACAAGAATTACAACGTTGTGAAAACGCATCTCGAACCACGCCGTATCAGTACGCCCGTGGCTTTTGACACATTTCGACTTCGTTGAGATTTGGATTTGGGTCACATAAATGTGCACCCGTTTTTTGGGAAGGTAATATTATTAACATACGCGCCTAAAGCGACTACGTGTTTATTAACTTTGGGAAAGACCATGAAATTCACTAAACGGTCCTCCTACTTCTAAGTATTTTGAATTGATCATTTATTGAGGGCCCCGTAATTATGTTATAGTTTAGCGAGGCTCGTCTCATCATTTTATTTAAAGGCCAACTTAAAAATAATCACAATTATCTATTTAATTCCGTTTCTAAAATGAAGGAAAAATCCTAGTTAATTATTATTTAGGAGCTATTTCAATTTGGTTTATGAACTCTCACATCTTTTTGGGCCTTGTAGATAGCCCAATGAAGGAACAAAGCACGGACGTGCATAAAGGAGATCTGGTCTGGTCAAGCTCGCATGAGCACGCGTATCAAAACTGGGCCTATTGACGCCACAATTGCGTGAAACGGGCCGTTCATTCTTAAACATTAAGCTGAGCCCAAATGTTGACCAAAATAACATTGAAATTGATCCAAATCAGGCTAAATGTGTGTGATTACTAGTTTCATAGAAGATCTACTGGATTATTAAAGTTACAATTTATTACAAAGATTTAATCAACACAAACATGC
>MU783210.1:265310-281247 GCA_026770625.1 Nicotiana glauca
ATGAAATATTCGTTTTTACTTGTTAATTTCTAATAATCAAAACTATTCCTATAACATGAGATTAAACAACAGAAATTTTTTAAATTTTTCATTGCATACTAATTATTCGAAACTATCCCTAGATCTAACAGTTACCTTACTAATACTATATATTCTAAGTTCTATAAAGCCTTATTAAAAATACAGCACAATTGTAATCCAAATGTAGCAGTAAAACAGTCTGAAACATTATATTCTGATTACAATTGACTACTCCTAATGAATACAAATTATCCTAACTAGGTTTACATCTACTCAAATCTAATTACACTGGAACGTATATACTGCTAACAGATTTACAGGTAACAGTCGACTTTATTTCATTGCATCAAAATTGAAGAACAGCAGTAGGAGTAAATGTGTACCTGGAGAATAATAGAAATCAATGAGATTCTAGGTCAATTTAACAGTAACAGGAATCAGCAACACAAATCCACACACAGCTTCGCAACACCACTAGATTTAACCCACAGCAATGATAGAAATCAACAAAACCAAACACTCAACTAACTCAATGCAATTTCAACAACATTTTTTATCACCAGAACCAAACAGAGTCATCCAAACAGCCTTCAAATTGACTTACAAAACTAATGAAACAGTGAAATTTTGAACTTTTTTCTACCGTTTTTGATTTTTTTTTGAATTTTTGTAATAATGAAGAATATCGAAAATCTGAATCTAGAACAACAGAAGTTATTTGAGAAATATTTCAGATTGCCAAAACTTATCAAATGAGGCATATAGATGCCTATTTATAGAGTTAAAAATGGAGAGAATTTTGAATTTTATTATTTACACTATGGCCTCCCTTTTATTTCAGTTTCATCCTTATTCTTTTACTTATAATTCAATTAACTACCTTTTATTTGTTAAGAATTATGCTAATCACTACATCTAGAACCTTCTACCCTTATGTAATTCCCTATTTGCCCTTACTTCACTTAAAAAATTACCCTATTAACATTTTCTTCTACCAAGAATGCCCCCACTTCCTATGATTTATTTCCATTGCCCCATTTTATGTACCCAAACTACCCCTGTAATTCATTTGATTTTACCAGCTACCCTACTGCCCTTTTACCCCCCATGAACTACGAATTAATTTTAGAATCAAGGTTTAATTGACTGCTAATTAATCAAATCAAAACTAATCAGATTCAATTTAACTAACAGCTATAACCAATATCGGCTAATTATCTACTAATTATCTAACAAATATCAGAAATCAAATATTATCAAAACAAAATGAACAATCACACTGGTTCAATTACAAAATCTAATTATACTATTTTTATCAATTTATTTATTAAATCATCATTAATCAGAATCTACTTATAAACCCAATATTAATATCTAATTATCAAACAGAAATTAAAAGATGCTATTTTACCAAAATTAGTAAACCCTAGTGAATTTAAACAAAAATTAAGAAACAAATAGCGAAAAATGTCTAAAACACACATGCAAGAAGAAAAGAAGCAGAAAGGAAAAAAGAAATAAGAACTTAGCTTTAACAGTCTTTTTTTTTGTTTTGTTTTCTTGAACAGTCTTTTAAACCTCCAAATATACACGAAGAACAGGGAAGTCTTGACGCCAATTTCTTGATTTTTTGGGTCACCGAAGAAGCTTCAAACTTAGTTCGAGCTGATCCGGTGACTTTTAGGGTTCAAGACTTTTTAAAAATAGGTCGAGGGTGGTCAGGAGATGGCTAGGTATGATTTTGGGTTTGATTGGTTGCAGTTATGTTCGCCGGAGTTAGGGTTCCGACGACACACTTTTGAATATTCGAACAAATCCAGGGTCGTTTGAGAGAAACTAAGTGTAGGGGTGGGTTCAGGGGCTCTAGGCGGTCCTAGGGTGTGTTTTTGGAGGCGGTTGGCAAAGGTGTTGTTTCCCGCCGGTAGGGTTCCGACGGGGTAGAAGGGGTTTGATGGCGGCTGATCAGAGAGGGAGATGAAGAGAGAAAAATGTTTTTAGGGTTTATGTGATTTTTGGTATATTAAAAGAATAATATCAAATATCAACCATTAGATGATTTAGAATGAATGGATGAGATTCATCACACCTCAGATGCCGTCGTTTTATTTAAAATGATATTCAACTTCAACCGCTGGATCAAAATAATGGACGGTTAAGATCACCCTACGCAAAACGCCGTCGTTTCATTTAAAATGGGATCTGGTTTCAACCGTTGGATTGATTCATTTCAATGGCCCAGATTAATTTTCTTAAAACGGGGTCGTTTGGATTTCACTGGGCAGACGAGTAAGGGGTGTTTGGGCCTGAACTAATATTTGGTATATTTGGGTTCCAGCCCAGTTTTCTATTCCATTTATATTATTTTTGTAATGTATTTTCCTTTTTTGTATTTTTTATACTTTTTTGTATTTTATTTTATTTATTTTCATATTTATGTATTTTTCTTATTTCATTAAATTGTAAAATTAAACTAATTCTAAAAATTTAATAACTATTTATAGTAATTTCCTATTAAAACACTAAAATGCTATTATATATTTTCATTTTTCCTTAAATTGTTTCGAAATTAATACTAAAATTGTAAAACTAAAAATCCTAATACATATGCATATTTTTTGTATTTTTAATATGAATTATTAGGCAACTAATTACCACAAAAATGCAACAAATTTCAACAAAATTTGTAAAAATAATGAAAAATTATTTTGTTTTGATTTTAGGAATAATTTGCTTAGGGCAAAAATCACGTGCTCACAGACAAGAGGCCTCGTCATTCGGGCCGATTCAGTGGCACCTCGTCTGGAGGCAGGGATTTGTATGGTAGAGGCCATCCTCCTAGGACTTTTTAGTCAGCACTTCAGGTTTCTCACGGTGCTTCAAGTGGACGTGGTTCTCATATGCAGTACTCGGATCAGCAGCCCTATGGTGCACCACTAGCTCCTATCGGTGCACCGCCGCTTTAGAGTTTTCGGGGTGGTCATTTATGTCGTCAGGTCTAGCAGTCTCAGCAGCCAAGGGCTTGTTATACTTGTGGTGATATAGGTTACATTGCTAGGATTTGCCCTCGAGCACCGAGTAGCTCTTAGCATCAGGGTTCTCGTGTCATGGTTTAGGCATCGAGTGTTCCATAGCCTGCCCAGCCAGCTAGAGGTGGGGGTAGAGGTGTTAGATGTGGAGATAGAGGTATTAGAAGTGGAGGCCAGCCAGCAGCAGGCCATCCCAGAAATGTAGTTCACGGTAGTATGGCCCAACCCCACTGTTATGCTCTTTCAGCCAGGCCTGAGGCTGAGGCTTTCGATTCAGTTATTACATGTATTGTTCTGGCTTGTATCAGAGATACTTCAGTTTTGTTTGATCAAGGATCTACATACTTCTATGTCTCACAGCATATCTTGTCATGCCTAGTGATTATTTGAGTGCTCCTATTTATGTGCCTATATCGGTGGGTGATTCTATTGTGGTAGATCGATTCCATCATTCTTGTATAGTTGGGATTGAAGGTCTTGAGACTCGCATAGATTTGCTTCTTCTGGACATCGTTGATTTTGATGTCATATTGGGGATGGACTGGTTATCACCTTACCACGCTATCTTGGACTATCATGCCAAGACTGTGACCTTAGCCTTACTGGTTTTACCTCATTTAGAGTGGAGAGGGACTCCTGGTCAATTTACCCGCAGTGTAATCTCTTATATGAAGGCTCGGCGTATGATTGAGAAGGGGTGTTTGACCTATTTGGCCTATGTTCGTGATTCTAGTGCTGAGGTTCCTTTTATTGATTCTGTGCCCGTTGTTCGTGAGTTTCCTGAGGTATTCCCTTCAGACCTACTGGGTATGCCACCCGACAGGGATATTGACTTTTACAATGATTTGGCTCCGGGCACTCAGCCCATTTCTATCCTGCTATATCGTATGGCCCCGTCTGAGTTGAAAGAGTTGATGGAGCAGTTGCAAGACTTGCTTGAAAAGGGTTTCATTAGACCCAGTGTTTCGTCTTGGGTGCACCGGTGTTGTTTGTTAAGAAGAAGGATGGATCGGTGCGAATGTGCATAGATTACCTGCAATTGAACAAGGTTACAATCAAGAATAAGTATTCGCTGTCGAGGATTGAGGATTTGTTCGATCAGCTTCAGGGTGCCAAGGTATTTTCAAAGATCGACTTGAGATCTGGCTACCATCAGCTGAGGATAAGGGCATCTGATGTCCCTAAGACAGCTTTCTACACTTGGTATGTGCATTATGAGTTCTTGGTGATGCTATTCGGGTTTGACAAATGCCCCAGCAACTTTTATGGATTTGATGAACCGAGTGTTCAGGCCTTACTTGGATTTTTTTGTGATATTCTTCATTGATGATATTTTGATCTATTCCCGCAGTCGGGAGGAGCATGAGCAGCATCTTAGAGTGGTTCTTCAGACTTTGAGGGATAGTCAGTTGTATGCTAAGTTTTTGAAATATGAGTTCTTATTGAGTTCAATTGCATTCCTAGGTCATGTTGTATCAGAAGAGGGTATGCAGGTTGATCCAAAGAAGATTAAGGCAGTCAAGAACTGGCTTAAACTAGCATCAATTACAAAGATCCGGAGTTTCTTGGGAATGGCATGCTACTATCGTTGGTTCGTAGAGGGATTTTCATCTATCGCAACCCCGATGACCAGGTTGACCCAAAAAGGGTGCCTAGTTCAGATGGACATATGAGTGTGAGGCGATCTTACAGAAGCTCAAGACAGCCCGGACTACGGCACCGGTGTTAGTTTTGCCCACAGGATCAGGGCCATATATAGTTTATTATGATGCATCTTGATAAGTTGGTATTTTACCAACTTATTTATTCTTTAAACCTATACTTTTGATATGTTTGAGTGATGAAATTATGTATTTAATGTCATTTACTTCTATTTTACAGGGCGTATGTGATTTAGAAGTAATGATGAAGAAACCAAGTGAAAACAAGTCAAAAAGAAGCTAAAAAGAGGAAAAATCTGGGCAATGCCCTCGGTGGTCGCATTTGCGACAAAATCTTGGGAAATGCGAATCCAGCAGTATTGGTAATTGCAAGAATATCATGTGAATTGCGAAGTAAGGCAAATCAGGCAGTGTTCGCAAATGCGAAGTCAACCAGGTCAGTCAACCTTCGCAAATGCAAAGTATTCATCACAAATGCGAAGTGAAGCAGCACAGACATAGTTGGTAATTGCGAACCTTTGTTCGCAATTGCGAAGATCGAGCTTCAGGCCTGGGCAATTCTGGAATTTCACATTTTTAATCCCCAAACCATTTTTATACACGACCAAGCAGATATTTTGGAGATCTTTGGCGTATTTTTCAGTTCCATAGACTAGAGAAGAACAAGTTTTGAAGGTAGGGTTTGCACAAACACTTGGGTCTTGAAGCTTTGAAGCTTGTGGTTAAGGATTTCTTACCCATTTATGTTTATTTCTTCATTTACTTGCTTTGTATTGAATATTTAAGTGTGCAGTATTTATTTCCAACACTTGAATCTTGTTTATGGAAATATTCATGTTTAAAGTGTGGATTAAATACCTTGTTGTGCTTATGTATTGAATGATTTTTATCCTTTTATGAAGTGAGTTATTTTTACTCTAATTATTCTTGTTCTTTAATGTTTCTAAAGGGATTAGCTAACCCTAGGACTCACTCATTAACTTCGAATAAATTTTGCAAAACATAATTTGGGTTTGGGAAAGATTAATTAACAAGAACTTGAGGCGTTAACCCTCATTTTATAGATTCTACCTAGGGATAGGATTAAACTACTTGTAGCCATTCCGGGTGTGCTTAATCTCTTAATTGTTTTATGGATAATTCAATTTGGAAGTTTTGTTAGTCTTCGAAAGAGGCTAATTAAGAATTATTATCCGTGGCTAATTAACATAAACTCGCTCATATTTGTAAAATCATGAAATACATTGTATCGTTACTTGAGTGTAATTCCCGATGCAACCATACTTGTAGCCACTGATCATTTTACTTTCTTTCTAAGTTAGCTTACATTTCCGCATTTAGATGTAAAACATTTTCAAAAACCAAATTCTTAGTGTTTGTCATTACGCGATAAGTGATAATTTTCTTACATTCCTAATCGCCTACATATTGTTCTCTGTGGGACTCAACCCCGACTCATAGTTGGGAAAATTATAATGCATACAACCGTGTCCATTTACTTTTTAGTAGTGGATTTAGAAGTCATCACAACTCATATTAGACTTGGTGCAGTGTTGGTGCAGGATGGCAAGGTCATTGCCTATGCTTCACGACAGTTGAAGATTCACAAGAAGAACTATCCAGTCTATGAATTGGAGTTAGTACCATTGTTCACGAGTTAAAGATCTGGAGGCAGTATCTGTATGTTATGGCGTGTGAGGTGTTCACGGACCACAAGAGTTTGCAATATTTGTTCAAGTATAAGGAGATAAACTTGAGGCATAAAAGGTGGTTGGAGTTGTTGAAATACTATGATATCACCATCTTATATCATCTGGGGAAGGACAATGTTGTGGCCGATTCTTTAAGTAGGAAGTCGGCAAGTATAGGAAGTCTTTCTTATATTTCGGTCGGTGAGAGGCTGCTTGCTTTGGATGTTCAGGATTTAGCCAATCGGTTCGTGAGGTTGGATGTTTCTGACCCCAGCCCTGTGTTAGCTTGCGCAGTCGCTCGTTCTTGTTTATTGGAGCATATCCGAGATCGGTAGTATGATGATCCTTATTTGTGTGTCCGTAGGGACACGGTGCAGCACGGAGGTCCAAGCAGGTTACCTTAGGAGATGATGGAGTTTTGAGATTGCAGGGTCGAGTTTGTGTACCTAACGTGGATGGGCTTCGAGAGTTGATATTAGAGAAGGCCCATAGCTCCCGATACTCTATTCACCCGGGCGCCGCAAAGAAGTATCAAGATTTGCGGCAGCATTATTGGTGGAAAAGAATGAAGAAGGATATCGTTGCATATGTGGCTCAGTGTTTGAATTTTCAGCAGGTTAAGTACGAGCATCAGAGACCTAGTGGTTTGTTCCAAAGGATCGAGATTCCTGAGTGGAAATGAGAGCGTATCACTATGGACTTCGTTGTTGGACTCCTACGGACTTAGAGGAAGTTTGATACAGTATGGGTTATTGTTGATAGGCTGACCAAGTCAGCACATTTCATTCCTGTGGCAGTCTCCTATTCTTCAGAGAGGTTAGCTGAGATCTATATTTGGGAGATTGTTCGCCTTCATGGTGTGCCCGTGTCTGTCATTTTGAACCGAGGTACGCAGTTTACCTTATATTTCTGGAAAATAGTTCATTGAGAGTTGGGGACACGGGTTGAGTTTAGCACAACGTTTCTACCTCAGATGGAAAGGCAGTCTGAGCAGACCATTCAGGTTTTAGAGGATATGCTCCGAGCTTGTATCAATTACTTTGGATGCTCGTGGGATCAGTTTTTGACTTTAGCAGAGTTTGCCTACAACAATATCTACCACTCGAGTATCCAAATGGCTCCTTATGAGGCTTTGTATGGTAGGCGGTGTAGGTCGCCGGTTGGATGGTTTGAGCCAAGAGAGGCTCAGTTGTTGGGTACGGATCTAGTACAGGATGCCTTGGACAAGGTTAGGATCATTTAGGATAGACTTCATACAGCTCAGTCCAGGCAAAAGAGTTATGCCGACCGTAAGGTTCGTGATTTGGCATTCATGGTCGGTGAGCTGGTATTGCATCGAGTGTCGCCTATGAATGGAGTGCTGAGATTTGGGAAGAAGGGCAAGCTTAGCCCTAGGTTCATTGGCTCGTTTGAGAATATTGATCGAGTGGGAGAGGTGGCTTACAGATTTGCGTTTCCGCCGAGCTTATCAACCGTGCATCCAGTGTTTCATGTGTCCATGCTTCGGAAGTATCACGACGATTCATCCCACGTGTTAGATTTCAGCACTGTCCAGTTGGACAAGGACTTGTCCTAAGAGGAGGAGTCGGTAGCTTTTTTAGACCAGCAGGGTTGTCGGTTGAGATCGAAGAGTTTTCCTTATGTTCGTGTTCAGTGGAGAGGTCAGCTTGCTGAGGCATCGACCTGGAAGTTCGAGTCCGATATGCGGAGTCGTTATCCCCATCTTTTCCTCGACTCATATGCTTCTTTCTTCTGTCAGTTTGAGGACGAACAATTATTTTAGAGGTGGAGAATGTTTGGGTCAACACTTGTTTTAAAAGTAAATTCTACATTTCGAGGCCTTAAAAACCTCTTTTTGGTCTCACCTCGATTTGCGTGCGTAGTCTGGACGCATAGCCGGAAAGCCAATAGCCTTGTCGGGTCGAGCAGCGACCACTCTTGTTTTCCTCTTGATGCCCGTGCCGACTCCCAAGGATTCCTTTTTACCACCAGTGGGTGACCTCACTAACATCTTTTCCCCAAGGTTTGCATCAACATGATGAGTGAAACACAAATGGAATACAAAATACAAGATACATGCAAAAAAGAAACCCCACCATGATTCTTGGCCACCCAGCGCCTATCGTCCACGACGGCCCAGGATCGAAGATGATACGAAAACCTTCTGTCCAAGCTCTCTATCCACCTCGCCAAATCTGGAACTTCCTCAGGATGCCAAGGAGAAGCTGGAGAAAGTCGCCAAGAGGTTATTATAATGCTCAAAAGAAAGGTTGAGGAACGCTCAAAGAAAAGATATACTTACGCTAAAAGTTCCACCGTTCGGGAAAAGGCATCCATTGGACCGGAATAATGTCCGAGGTGATTACCCAAACAAACATGCTCATCCACTGTCGGTCCTTCCCCTTATCGACATTTGAAAAGAAATGTTTCGTGGACCATTGCCGAAGCTTTATTCGGAATAGCCGAGGGCAGTATAGTCCGATCATACGATTGAGAGTGAGGACTTCACCTGAGCATCAGCACAATCCTCCAAAATGATGGTGAGATCTGGCCAAGAGTCACTCGATATCGAGTGCAAAAGTCAAGGATCACCGGGTCGATGTCCAAGGGAGGAGATTTCACAAATTTGTCTGGACCCAGGGCAAATGGGTAGGTATATATGTAAAGAAAGCCTTCCTTGAAAATGGTAATATCTTCGCCAGAGGCAGGAATTCCCTCTATCACTGCTCATTCCATCAGCAGTCACTCTTCACCTTTTCGACATTAGCCACGACACTAATGAATCGAGATACATGCTCATATGAGCCCAGCATGGATGCGGGAGCCTCGACATCGAAATCCTTCGACGTATCAAGATCGGGAGGAATCCATTGCTCTAGGGGAGGGGATGGCCTATCACCCCCTGGCCGATTAAGATGATGATGCAGTATCGTTCTGACGGGGTACCATCATGGAAGTCCTGGCCATAAATAATGAGGGAATTCTTCAGAAAATAAAAAGAAAGAAGGATGAAAATATATCAAATAAATTAGGATTTCGATTCACAAGCTTAGAGGAAGGGCAAAGATAAGCAGTATATGATGATCAGATCATTTTATAGGATCCAGTTGGTGAAGCGGAAGGGACGAACCTACAATAGTTCGTAAACTCGTCAATCGTCGCATATAACGGCGGCCCTACACTATTTCTGGGGATGTCGTATTTAATGCTCTTACGCGAAGGAAATTATGGCAAATATGACCTCGAGACCACGAGGCCA
Organism: Nicotiana glauca; assembly: GCA_026770625.1. NCBI lineage: Eukaryota > Viridiplantae > Streptophyta > Magnoliopsida > Solanales > Solanaceae > Nicotiana > Nicotiana glauca. The sequence continues at coordinate 274,969 of MU783210.1, forward strand.
CAATTTGATATCGTTTCCCATCACTTCGTCATAAGAAACGCAGAGACTATCTGTATGCAGTAAAAATCAGAAGAATTATTTTTTGCTGTCAAGACAATTTAGGAATCCTCCCTCGAGACCCCGTGGATGGAAGGTTACGATCGAGTTCTCGACATCCAGGCACATCGAGGTCCGAATCAAAGGAAGCAGGGCTCGAGGTCAGGGTAAGAGAAGATGACTCCGAAGCGCATGGCTACACCTGATAGGGTCGGTCTATCCGTAACCTACCGAGATGACGTGCGATAGGCCGTCCCATCCTTCTACCCTTGTAAATGATATATACGTATTTTACTGAGTCCCCTCTCCTAATAAAAGGGGACTCACCTCGCCTTGTAAGGGACTGATATTGCTCCACATCTCCAATAAGCACTATCTCTCTCTCTCTCTCTCTCTCTCTCTTTCTTCTAAGTTATCAGTGTTCTTTGACCCTGAGGTCGTCCTAGCATTTTATTGTTCTTCATCATTTAGCTCAAGATTGATGGTATAAAGCCTTGTATACATATACTTATCTATTATCCCATTCCCGAATACCCTCTATAAGCTTGGGATAGGCTCGAGGCCTAGTTCTGAGGCACCCACTGGCCTACTTTGCGCCCGAGGAACGTCTCCTTACTGTTCGATTGCTGCTCTGACTGGCTCGATCTCTATCGCTTTACTTCGCATTTTAGCACTAACAACCCTTTCAAACTTGCTTGGGAATAGATCACGTATTTTTAGAATTCCATTTATAAATTTAATTGTTGTTACCATTTTCACGGTAAACACTTTTACTCTCCATAATGTGGCACGACATTACCCTTCGTGCTTTTACTCTCAATAATGTGGCACGGTATCATCCTTCCTGCTTTTACTCTCAATAATGTGGTACTACATCACCCTTCGTGCTTTTACTCTCAATAATGTGGCACTACATCACCCTTCGTGCTTTTACACTCACAGAATATGGCACGACATCACCCTTCGTGTATTAACTCTGATAATCATGGCACGGCATCACCCTTCATGCATTAGCTATCACTCACAATATCATGCACGGCATCACCCTTCACGCTTTACATTGTTCCTCACCCACACAAGAAAAATAATACATCTCGGCAAGGGAATCAACAATATGAACAATAACATCCCAGCAAGGGAATAAACAACAATCCAATAATCCAATCACAAGGAAATTCCACCACCAAGAGTATGATTACATAGCAACAAGAGAATCACGGAGAAACCAAGAAGCACAATAACCTTAACAAAACAAAAAGACATGATAAGCATGTGATAACTACACCGACAATCACAAAATTTTGCACACATAGCATATATACACGGGGTCATAGAGGAATTTCCAATTAATAGATAACAAAAAAATAAGGAGAACAATTAATTCAATTAAGGAAAATAAGGCCACATAACAGGTAAGAGTTAGAGGAAGGCTAACAACATCGTATGGAGCATATAGAGGTAAATTATGCAATTAGATAACTCAATCATAATGGAATACTTCACACATAATGAACATAAGGACCTAAGAACCCTAAAGAAAATTTCCCACAAATAAGTCCGAGCACACACTCGCCACCTCGCGTGCACAGACTACAATTAGTATAGAAGACTCAAATCCTAAGTGAAAGTTCCCCACACAAGGTTAGGCAAGATACTTACCTCAAAGACAACAAACTGATACTCTAAATGCACTTCATGTCTGAAAAGACCTCCGGATGGCTCAAATCTAACCAAATACGACTTGAACACATCAAAAAATGCAATAGAAATAGTTTCAATTAACAAAATTATGATTCTTATACAATTTATAAAAAGTCAACAAAAGTCAACCCTCCGGGCCCGCACCTTGGAACCTGACAAAATTTTCAAAAACTGAATACCCATTCCGATATGAGTTCATCCATACAGCTATTATCTAATTCTGATACCATTTGGTCATTCAAATCATCATTTTACATTTTTGAAAGATTTCACAATTTTTCCCAAATTTTCCTTAAGATTCTCATGAATTTGATGTTAAATCTAAGATATAATCACAAAATATAGTTGGAAGTTGATTAGAGACACTTACCCAATAATTTGGAGAAGTTTGGATCTTTGGAAAATCGCTTATGAAGGCTTAGGATTTGAGAAAATTGAAAAATGGGCGAAAATCCCCTAAAAAATCTCACTTAACAGGCCTCAGATGTCGCAGTTGCGCAATTGCGAACCCTCGCAATTTGGGAACAAGGCAGGGCTGACAGAAGTCGCATTTGTGACAAAAAGTTTGCATTTGTGAATAGGGGCAACTGCGATGAAAAAGTTCGCATTTGCGATCACACCAGAAACCAGTAATTTTTTCCGACATGAAAATGAGCATAACTTCCTCATACGATGTCTAAATTCGATGATTCATTTTCCTATTGATCCGAAATTTTGATACGGATCTAATGGTCTAATAAAAATTTAATTTGGATCTCATTTGCTTAATATGGTATCAATTTTGCTTGAAGAAACGGCGATGAAGCATCAAAAAACAAGCGCAACGCAGCCTAAACCTATCCAAAACTCACCCAAGCCCTCGGGGCTCTAAACCAAACATGCAGAAATGTCTAAAAACATTAAAAACTATAAATTTAACCTCAAAACTAGTGATTTTCTAACTTTTCAGCCAGATATACAAATCACGTCAAATCAATTCAGATTTTCACCAAATTTCACATATAGGACTTAAATATAATAACAAAGTTGTACCAGGCTCCGGAAACAAAATATGAGCCTGATACCAATGAGTTCAAACATTAATTTATTGCTTTATTTCCTTTAAAAACCAGCACAATAATTTTCTTCAAAAATTATTTTCTAAGGCTAGGGACCTCGTAATTCAATTCCGGGCATACTCCAAGTCCCATATTATACAGCAAACCTCCCGGGATAGTCAGAAAATAGATCCGGGTCCGTTTACCAAAAATATTAACCAAAGTCAACTAAAAACCAAAATTTAACTATAGAAATTACTATATTTTTCATATTTTCACATAAAAGCTTTCCGGTTTTACGCCCGCACTGCGCACGCAAGTCGATATATACAATATAAAGCTACTCGTGACCTCAAACTGCCGAACCGGACGCAATTGCTCAAAACGACCAGTTGGGAGGTTACAATATAAAAAAATTACTGTATCATATTAACTAAAAGATTTTTACGGGTAACCCTTCATAAATAGTGAAATTTTCAAACTTCTTGAAGATAAAATAAACTATCTACTAAAACAAGGAAAGATGATATGATGATGTAAAATTCTTTATGCTATCGATGAATATTAATATTTCTCCTCTGATCTTCTTGAGAGTTCGACTACCAATTAGTCATTCTAATTAGTCGTTTGGCTCATTCCCAAAGTGTTTTCAGAGGAAGTAATTAGTGATGCCAAAATGTGTCATAAATTACGTACGAAAAATCATCTTAGTTTCTAACTCTTATTTTGATTAGAGAATAAAAGGATCTATATCTTCACTAGCATGCACACAGATAGTAAAAGAAAATAACATCCACATTATGACACAAAACCAAATTACACCATAGGAATTGCTTATGATCATTGATTATTAGTAGAACTCAACCAGAATTATCTTTGACAACGGACTCAAACGTTGTTTTACGTCAGTGATTCCTAACATCGCCTGATACACGTGCAAAGTCGACCATGTGCCCCGCAATGGCCACCAGAAAGTCCGTCTTTCTCACAGATCGATTCACAATCCTTATCACTCCAGCATCGTCCCTTGAAACGGTAGTTGTGGGACGGGCAACTTGCCTCTACAATTGTCATCGGTCCCATTTCTGCAAAACACTAGTTCAACTTTAGTAATAATATCATTTAGTAGCAGAGCCACCTTTATCGGAAAATTATACTGTATAGCAAAATAATTATTTTTATTTATGTATTAAATCCTCTAGTTTTCTCGTTTTTTACTTCTTTATATTTTATCTCTTATCTCCCCTTAAAAAAATTTTTGTCTCCGCTGCTGTATGCATGCATGGTAAAAAGAGAGGCAAATAAATTCAAGAACAAAGTTAGTGGACGGAGAACATTGTTATACTTACTTTGAGATCAATAATAAATGGAACATGAACTCAACACAAATATATACTACAAATGTTAAAAATTCCGCCTATGCTTTGAAAAGATCTTGTGGTATTAAAATAGTGTGACCGAAAGCAGCGATAAAATTTGAAGCTTATTGGTTCCAAATTCTAGTCTTTTCAAGTTACTGGTTTCTAAATTAATATTTGTACTATTGTATAGATTTCTTAAGAAAAATATACGACTTCGACCAAAGCTACTGAATTCGACCGAATATGTATTCTAGCACTGCCCTAAATTGTGACAAACATTGACAGGCTTGATAGAAGAAGAAGAAGACGAACCAGTAGCCAAGACAAGCATAGCCAGAAGTAACACAGTAGCAAACAAGCGCATGGAGTTTGCCATTTTCACAGACAGATATTTGTAAGTGAAGAACCTTAGTATCAAAGTTTATGAATGTAACAAAGCTAATAATCCTACCTTTTGCTGAGCTACTGGTAACTGAGGGTTTTATAATTAAGGGCTTTCCTCTGTTGGATAAATTTAATCCAAACTTTGGAGTATAAATTAAATGCACTACTACTATTTAATGAAGATTTCGTCCCTTTATCTAGATGTTGTAGAAGACGGTTGGAAAGTGAGGCAATTTACTTCATTTTTCCTTTTTATGTGTACTGCAATTACTCCTTTTCTCCATTTTACATATACCGCCAATTTAATCCGATATATACGTAAAGTAAATGCAGATGAGATGAAAGTAAATACATGAGGATTAAGGTAAGAGACATTTACAGACACGTGTCAAAATGCATAATGTTTACGAGAAGTACCATTTACTTAGGACAAGAAAAAGCAGGGCGATCCTTCCATAAAGCAAATAAAGCCATTGACTTAGGCCCCGCATTTATGGAGTATCAACGGTTGTGTAGTTTTTCATGGGATTGAATGATAACTTTGAGCAAGCAAGGAGACAAATCTTATTGATGCCGACCTTACCATTTATAAATAGGACCTATGCTATGGTAGTTCAGGATGAAAGTAGGAAAATGATTGCTGGTAATGCCTATGGACAAGCACAGCATACTGATCCTACTGCACTGTTTTTGCTGCTCATTCCAAATCTAGACCAAGGAGAAATTACAACTTAGAATGTGATTTTTGCCATTTGAAAGGTCATACTAAAAATGAATGTTACAAGCTAGTGAAATGTGAACTTTGTAATAAGACAGGGCATCAGAAGGAGAATTGTTACAAGATTGTTGGATATGCTTCTGACTTCAAGCAGAAGAAGAAAGCAAATGCAGTGATGGTTGATACAACTGGACTGTCACGACCCAAACCGATGGGCCGCAACAGCTGCCCGAATCCTACATGTCGAACATCCTTAAGCACGCGTTTAAGATATAAACATGTATAACATACATAAGGAAAACCTATCCAAAAGACATATGTACATATACATGCGGAATACAGTGGGCGAGCCTGCAAGGCTGTTATAGATAACTTTATACCTAAAATTGGAAGCCGACAAGACCACATACTATCCAACTATACATAACTGTCTACGAACCTCTAATAGAAATACAATTGTACAAAGACGAGACTGAGCCACGTCATACCCATATATGTATACAAGCATATCATACCAAAATCAAAAGCAGCTCCGGATCAAGTGGAGCACGCCAACTCTCGCTGATCAAGGATCCTAAGAGGGGGACCGTGAGCTTGCCTACCTGCACATGCGAGCATGAAACGCAGGCCCCGGAAAATAGGGTGTCAGTAGGAATAATGTACTGAGTATGTAAGACATGAAAATCAGTATATAAAAGACGTATATGAAATATGGAATAAAGAAATCTATCTATAAGTCTGAATAACTTTGTAAATACTGCAAAATTTATAGTGTCATGCACGTGCATATAAATGTCGTTTCATGCATGCATAGATATAGGTGTACATAACATCATCAAGCCTCTGAGGGCATCCCATCATATCGTCTCGGCCACTATGGGTGACATCATCAGCATATACTAATTGATCTGGTGGTGGTGCCTATATAATACTGTAACATTTTTCCCATATCCTATATATATATATATATATATATATATATATATATATATATATATATATATATATATATATATATATATATATATATATATATATGTAT
>MU783210.1:287909-303264 GCA_026770625.1 Nicotiana glauca
CTACTATTATTAAAATAATTTAATCATTTGTATTTTATTAGGATTAGTAAAATAATTCTTACTAATTATCATGTACAATGTATTTAATTCTTGTTAATTAATGTACCTTTTACATAGAAAAAGAAATTAATATGTTATTAGAGAATTATAAATGAAAATTTGAAAAATAATTAACTAAGGCTATCTTAAATTTAAAAGTAGTATAAATGTAATTTTCTATTACCCGGAAAAGACTGTTTCATTTGATTTATGAAATTCTTAATTAATGCATTTGATTAGTAATTCCTAGAATTATTAATGCCTTTGTTCATGTTGTTGCTTTGTTTAGTGTGTCCTTTTATATGTCAGGTATTTTGTTGTTTATTCTGGAGTCACTAATGCTTTCTATTTTTGTTTTTTTCTTTTCTCGATCTTTCGCCGAGGGTCGATTGGAAATAGCCTCTCTGCCCTATCGGGTAGGGGTAAGGCCTGCGTACATATTACCCTCCCCAGACCCCACCCTGTGCGACTATACTGGGTAGTTGTTGTTGTTGTTAATTAATGCATTAGAAAAAAAAAAAAGAGCATTAGCGAGTCCCACATCGGCCAAGAATTGGAAATGTTTGCACTTTATAAATTGAGCATATCGAAACTACCGTACAGATAAGACTTGAGAAAACTGTGAATATGCCGGGGTGGGCTACATATACATTCAGTAAAATTACTAATTACTAATAATAATTACTAGTTAATAATAACAGTATTTAGTGATTGGTAAAAGTAAAATGATTAGGTGCTAATTGTGTCTCTTGATAGTATGTGGGGGACATATGTAATAATATATAATAATTGTGTCTCTTGACAGTATGTGGGGGACATATGTAATATATATATATATATATATATATATATGGAAGTATTGGCTTAATGCAAATATATAAAAAAAATATAGTAGCAATTTTAATTTTTTGTCTAAAAATTTCTACACATGCACTTGGGAATTTTCACGGGGATGTACTTGCAGCTATTTCCCTAGCAAACTCCGCAAGAAAACTCCAAGTTTCATTAAGTTTTTACCAAACATTTCCTGCGAATATCTAGAATTTCCTATGGAAAAAATTCGCAGGAAATTTACATGAGAATTTAAAACCTCAGGTAATTTTAATGCGGAGTCAAAATTTACAAGTAAATTACTTGGGGATTTTTAAAATTCGCAGGTAATAATTACCTACGAAAGTTTTTCCATCGGATTTTTTTCGGAAGGAAAATCCGCATAAAATTAAGTTTCCTGCGGATTTTCTTATTTAATCCCCAACAAATTCCCCATATAATTCATAATTTTCTTGTAGTGTTTGGCTGATAATAGCCTGCCCTGTATAAGCTTAATTTTCTCGATCGCCTGTTGTGCCGATTCTGGTCCTACTAACGTAGTTTCCCCAACATCGAACCACCCTATAGGCGACCTACACTTCCGTTCATAAAGAGTTTCGTATGGAGCCATCTGAATACTGGAATGACAGCTATTATTATATGCAAACTCAATAAGCGGTAGATGATCATTGTTGCTGCCTTTGAAGTCTATCACACAAGCTCATAACATATCCTCAAGTGTCTGAATAGCATGCTCAGCCTTCCGTCTGTCTGGGGATGAAATGTTGTACTAAGACTTACCTGAGTCCCCAATCTTTTCCATGCAGTCATACTATCTTCTTAATATAAAGCCCTGCATAATCCTCTGGGGAATATGTAGTCCTAACGGGCAGAAAATGGGCTGACTTTGTAAGTCTATCAACAATCACACATATCGAATCGAACTTACATTGGGTACGAGGTAAGCCTATAATGAAATCCATATTGGTTACTTCCCATTTCCAAGTCGAAATCTCCATAGTCTACCATAATCCACCAGGTTTTTGATGCTCAATCTTAACCTGCTAACAGTTAGGACATTAAGCAACAAACTCTGCTATATCCTTTTTCATTCCGTCCCACTAATATACTTTCCTGATATCATGATACATCTTTGTCGCTCCTGGATGGATAAAATAACAAGAATAGTGAGTTTCTCCCATAATCTGCGGACGCAACCCTGCAACATTAGGGATACATAATCGTCCTCGATATCTAAGGCCCCATCTTCTATAATTTCAAACGGTTTCTTCTCCTTCTGAGGGGTGGTATCCCTATAATGAACTAACATAAGATCCTCGTACTAGCATTCCTTTACTTCAGTTACTAAAGAGGATGTTGTTGTATACTGAATAGTAATTCCAATATCACTTGAGTCCAGTTATCGAATTCCAAGACTAGCTAGTTGATGAATCTTAGGGGCTATTCCGCTCTTTTCTGGCTTTAAATATGACAGGCTACCCATAGATCTACGGTTGAGGACAGCGGCTACTATATTCGCCTTCCCTGGATGGTATAAAATATCAACGTCATAATCTTTAAGTAGCTCCAACCATCCTCTTAGACGTAAATTTAATTACTTTTTCTTGAATACTGGAGGCTCTTATTATCCGTATAGATATTAGCATGAATGTCGTCAAGTAGTGTCTCTACGTCTTTAGTGCATGAATCATCATGGCTAACTCTAAATCGTGGGTCGGGTATTTCTTCTCGTGCTTTCTTAGTTGTCTAGAAGCATAATCTACAACCTTACCATGTTGCATCAGTATAGAGCCCAATCCAATGCCTGAAGCGTGACAATAGATAACATATCCATCGGTTCCTTTTGGAAGCATTAGAATCGGTGCTGAAGTTAGTCTATCCTTCAATGCGTGGAAACTCCGTTCTCAAGTATCATTTTACTGAAATTTAGCTCCCTTTTGAGTCAACTTATATGGATATTATAATCTTTTACAATTCATGAAATTCCTCCTTTCGAAGGCCTAAATATCATCCTTTATCTATCATAATTATGCTCTTATTCCACTACCAGGGCAGCATTTCATCTTTTCTAAATTCTACTGGTCATAGACTCCTTTGAGTTCATTCATGCTGTACTGAGCTTTCTATAACTTATAGAAACCATCAGCTCTCTTATTTTCATGGGCTTAATCCCAAGGACTTATCCCTTCTCGTCACCTTCTCACTCATATTTTCTTATTCTTACTCATGTCTTCCTAAAACCTTGTCGCTCTACCATACTTTAGCTTGCAACCTACACATGTCTATTTATATTTATTCTAATCCTTCCTTTAACTTGCTTGAACCATAGATTTTCTTATGTTATTCTGGAACATCAAGTGAGACATCACATAATACCTTTATCAAAGGTGCTAAAACGAAAGAAAATTCCTTTACAAGTTTCCTATAATAAATTGCCAAACCAAGAAAGCTACGAACCTCCGTCGGTGTTGTGTGTCTATGACAAGTATTTATTGCCTCAATCTTTTGTGTATCCACCCGGATGCCTTCACCCGAAATCATATAACCAAGGAAAGTTATAGAATTCACATTTAGAGTATTTTGCATACAACTTCCCTTTTTCTAAAACTCTGAGCAGAGTACGCAAATGATCTGCATGCTCAACCTTTGAACGAGAACACACCAATATATCATTGATAAATACAATTACTAAAATATCTAAAAAGGTCCTTAACATACGGTTCATTAAATCCATAAATATTGCTGGCGCATTGGTCAAACCGAATGACATAACACAAAACTCAAAGTGCCTGTATCTGGTTCTGAATGCTATCTTCGGAATATCTTCCTCCTTAACCCTTACCTGATGGTACCCGGACCTCAAGTCTATCTTTGAAATATACTTGGCACCTTGCAACTGATCAAATAAATCATAAATCCTTGGGAGTGGGTTCTTATTCTTGATTGTCACCTTTTTCAACTATCTATAATCAATACACATCCGTAAGGAACCATCTTTCTTCTATAAAAATAACACAAGTGATCCCCGCTGTGATATACTAGGTCTGATAAAGCCTTTTTCAAGCAAGTCCTTGTGGTGACCCAAAAGGTCATCTCTTATTTTAAAAGTAGAATCTGCATTTCGAGGCCTTAAAAATCTCATTCTGTTTTATTTTGATTTGTGTGCGCAGTCCGAGCGCATTTTTGGAAAGCTCTTATGTGAAATTTAGGAGAAATAATGAATTTAGCCTTTTAAAATTTATTAAAGTTGACTTCGGTCAATATTTTTGGTAAATGGACTCGTAACCATGATTTGACGTTCCCGTAGGGTCCGTAGTAAAATATGAGACTTGGTCGTATGCCCGGAATCGAATTCCGTGGTCCCTAGACCGAGAAAGAATTTTTAAAGAAAAGTATTTGCTGGAAAATATAATGGTTTTTAGAAAATTAAATAGTATTGGGACTTGATGGTATCGGGACCGTATTTTGGTTTCGGAGCCCGGTACAGGTCCGCTACAATATTTAAGTTGAATCTGTAAAATTTGGTAAGAATCGAAGTTGATTTGATATAAATCAGACCCTAGGTTGAGAAACTGGAAAGTTTGAACTATCTTATGAACTTCATGAATTTGAGGTTAAATTTATAGTTGTTGATATTAATTTGATGATTTAATCGCATGAGCAAGTCCGCATGATGTTTTTAGACTTATGTGCATGTTTTGTTTTGAGCCCCGAGGGCTCGGGTGAGTTTTGGATAGGCCACAGAGTGAGTTTGGACTTAGAAAATTTCTTATTTGTTGCAAGCTTTGATATTGCAATTATGAGGTCACGCTTCGCAATTTTGAGCCTGACAGGCTTGGTAATTGCAAGGGGCCTTATTGTAATTGCGATGACTGCCTTGGCCAGCACTAGTTCGCAATAAACGAACCTCTCCTTCGCATTTGCGAAGTCAACAGGAGTCAACCTTCACAATTGCGACTAACTGTTCGCAATTGCGATAGCAGAAGACATTGCAACAGGTTCGCATTTGTGAAGCTTGTCGCTCAATTGCGAGCTTCGTAATTGCAAAGTTCCTATCGCAAATGCGACATCTGCAACTGAGTAAAAGGTGTCTTGGACGAGATTTTCACTTCATTCTTCAAAATTTCAAAACATAAACTCCTAAGGGCAATTTTTCTAGAGCAAGTTCTTCCCCAAATCATAGGTAAATGAATCTTAACTCTTTTTCTTTAATCTATTTCATCTTTTTACATGATTTAACTTGAAAATAAAGGGTTTTTCATGCGAAATTAGGTGTTTTTGGGTAGGAATTAGGATTTTCAAATTTTGGAGATTTGGACCTCAATTTGAGGCCGGATTTTGAAACCAATTACATATTTGAGTTCGTGTGCGAATGGGTAATCAGTGTTTGGTTTAAACTTCGAGTTTTGACCAAGCTAGCCAGGGTCATTTTTGGCTTTTTTGGGGAAAACATTGGAAAATCTATATCCATGCATTAGAATTGGTTTATTTAGCATTTATTGATGTTATTAAGTAAATTATGACTAGATAAAAGCGGATTGGAAGTAGAACCGAGAGGTAAAGCAGTAATTGAGGCTTGATTTTATCCGTGAAATCGAGTAAGTGTTTGGTCTAACCTTAGCTTGAGGGAATAGGAGTTGTGGTCTTAATTGCTACGTGTTAGTGTTGAGCACGATGTATACGTGTGGTGATGAGTATCTATACATTGGTGTCAAGCATGCCCGTGAGTCTTATACCATGATTGTTGTGACTTTATTGTGTATTGTCCATGCTTATGTTGATGATTATCAATGTTGAACATGATTCATGATAATTTCGTAGTAATTGACCATTTTTGAGTATTGGCTCAAGTTGAGATCTACTTTGTAAAGTAACTATTGAAACGAGATTGGTTATAGCTAAATCACTTGTTGGGATATTATTGTTTATATTGTTGGCTCCCTTGCCGGGACGTATTATTTCTATTGTTAGGTGAGGAAGGATGTAAAGCACGAAAGGTGATGTTGTGCATGATATTGTGAGTGAGTGATAATGGACGGATGGTGATGTCGTACCAATTATGTGAGTGTTAATGCACGAAGGATGGTGTCGTGCCATGATTTGAGAGCTAATGCACGAAGGGTGATGCCATGCCGATATTATGAGAGTTAATGCACGAATGGCGATCTCGTTCCATGATTATGAGAGTTAATACACGAAGGGTGATACCGTGTCGTTTCTATTATTTTATACGATGAGAACGAGAGTAAAAGCATGTAGGGTGGTTTTGTGCATATGTTACTGTTTCATTATTCATGTTGCCATAATATGATGTTCATTATGCTTCTCTATCGATTACTGTTAGAACTTGATATTTCCCGCAGCATGTTATTATTATTTGTTGGTAAATGATTTAACTGCACATGTTTATTTGGTTGTCGTGTCCTAGCCTCGTCACTACTTCACCGAGGTTAGGCTCGACACTTACTAGTACATGAGGTTGGTTGTACTGATACTGCACTCTGTACTCTTTTGTACAAAAGAGTACAGATTTTGGTGTCGGACCTGAAGCTTGAGGTAGCTGCCTTCAGCAGGAAGACCAAGGTAGATCTGTTGGAGTCTACAGAGCCTGAAGTCCCCCTTTCCCCGCTTTAGATTTTTCTGTCTCTTTTCATTTCGAGAACAATTGTACTTCTCCTTCCAAACCAGTGTTTGTAGAAATTCGTAGATGTTCGTGAAATTGTGACACTAGATCATCGGTGTGGACATATATTGGAGTATTTTGAATTGCTAAACACTTCCGCACTTTATATCTAATAAGCTTTGGTTACTGTTTATCTTTGTTTGGGTTAATTGCTAATGTGTTAAAATTTTAGTAGTTGGCTTGCCTAGCTTTCACGAGTATGCGCCATTACGATCCTGATGGTGGAAAATTCGGGTCGTGACAAGTTGGTATCAAAGCACTAGGTTGCCTAGGTATCACTACTCACAAACAAGCTAGGTAGAGTCTGAGGGATCAGTGTGGAGATGTCTGTGCTTATCCCCTATAGGCTACAGAGTTTAGAAAAAACTTCACATCTATTCTTTCATATCGTGCGACTTGATTTCTAAATGCTAATTGAACTTTCACTATGTTCTTTCGTAGATGGTAAGAATACATACCGCTTCATCAGCTGACCAGCAGCCCTAGCCCCCAGTGGCAGCTCCTATGAGAGGCAGAGGCAGAGGCCGTGCTAGAGGCCGAGGCAGGGGCAGAGCTCAATCTAGAGATTGAGCAGCAGCACCAGCGGCGGAACCTCAAGTAGAGTTTGAGGATGAGATTTCGGCCCAGACAGTTCTAGCAGGGCCAGCTCAGGTCCTAGACGGGTTCATCGCCACCCCGGTACTCTAGGATGCTCTGGTCCGTCTAGTATGCCTAATGTAGAGTGTCACTCATGCAGGCATATTCCCTATGGCACCAGTTGTCTCTCAGGCTGGAGGAGGTTCCTATACTCCCGCTGTTCACACTCCGGAGCAGATGGATGCCCAATTTCAGACTCCAACAGCTCAGCCAGTTGGGTTAGTTCATCCCTGTATTGTAGCATAAAATGGTGATGGAGCAGCTATGTCTGCTAATGCTTTGTGAAGACTGGATAGGTTCACCAAGATTTTTACTTCCACATATGGCGTTACACCTTTAGAGGATCCCCCAGGATTATTTGGACAGCTGTCATGAGGTGCGGAACATGGCAATATTAGAGACCAATGGGGTTGACTCTAATGCTTTTCGTCTGTCAAGTTATGCCAAGACTTGGTGGAGGGATTATTGTTTGGCTAGACCAGCTGGGTCACCGGCTTTGACTTGGGATCAGTTCTCTCATCTATTTCTGGATAATTTTCTTCCTATCACTCAGAGGGAGGACTATTAGAGGCAATTTGACCATCTCCAACAGGGTTATATGACTGTCACTCAGTATGAGACCAGATTTATCGACTTGGCCCATCATGCTCTTCTTATACTTCCCACTGAAAGAGAGAGAGTGAGGAGGTTCATTGATAGGCTTGCTCAGCCTATTCGATTTCAGATGGCTAAGGAGATAGAAGGTGAGATTTCTTTTCAGGATGCAGCCAATGTGGCCAGGCGAGTTGAGATGGTTTTATCACAGGGGAGTGGTCAGGAGTCGAGGCCTCATTATTCTAGTAGGTTCAGTAGTGCCTCATCTGGAGGCAAGGATTCTTTTGGTAGAGGCCATCCTCCCAGGTCGTTTCATTTAGCACTACAAGCTTCTCACGGTGCTCCAGGTGGTCGTTGTTCTCATATGCAATATTTAGATCAGCTACCTTACAGTGCACCACCAGCTCCTATCAGTGCACCTCTGCTCCAGAGTTTTTAGTGTGCTCACTCAGTCCGTTATGGTAAGTTCTAGGGTCAGCTGTCCAGCAACCGAGGACTTGTTATACTTTTGACGATCTGAGGCACATTGCTAGATTTTGCCCTCGAACCTTGAGTAGTTCTCAGCATCAGGGTTCTCGTGATATGGTTCAGGCACCGGGTGTTCCGCCGCCTGAACAGACAGCTAGAGTTAGGGGTCAAGAAGCTAGAGCTAGAGGTAGAGGTGTTAGAGGTAGAGGTCAGGCCGCTAAAGGTGGAGGCCAGCCAGCAGGAGGTCGTCCCAGGTATAGACATGTAATTTTTGACCCTCCCCAGATTTTACATATTTTAGCATTTTAATATTTTGTTTAGGCCTAATATCGCTATTTCAATTAGTTTTGACTCTTTTACTTTATTTTTCACGATAAATGAAAATTATAAAATTAGTTTTATTAATGTTTTATCGTCATACTATTTACTAGAGTTTTTATTTTTATTAATCTTGAAAAATACCAATAAATAGTTTTATTTTAGGTTCATCTTTAATAGTTTATTTTAATTAATTAGGAGTGATTTTATATTTTTATAGGTGCTTCATACTATTGTACAAGAAGAATCGGATTTGGGTCTATAGTTTATGAATTTTGATTATTAGCTCAGTTTTAATCCAATAATACATAGACCCAACCCAAAATCCAAAAGCCATCTTAACCCATAATCCCAAACCCATTACCCATTCCCTTACCCACTAACATTGGAGGATCCCTAATTAAGGATGAGAACCCTAGTCTTAAAGAGGACCCCAGTCGCTACCCCTTCTTCTACACAAAGAGGAACACCAAAAGAAGACCCCTAAGGGAATCTCCATCCATACTCTATTTTTTGTACCAAATCCAAATTTGGTGCAAGAAATAGAGTATTCTTGCTCCAATGGTTCTCCATTTCTTGCTCTATTATAGAGCATAAATAGTGTTGCACCAAATTTGGTGCAACACTATTCATTACTCTATATTTGATTTAATAATATTTTATTCATTTTTTTTTATTTTTGAACTTTTAATTTATCATATATTGTGTATATAATTAACTTTTATATTAAGATCTTTATAATTTTAATTTTATATCCTATTTTTTGATATATTAATTTTTGTATATATTCTATTTATATAACATTATAAGTTAATTTTATTATTATTATAATTGTATAAAAAAAATATAACCATTATTTAAAAATAACAATACATAAAATAAAAATACGTTATAATTAAAGTGCATAAAAGGAGGATACATTAAAATTGAAATTACATTAAAAACATAAAACATAAGTTTAGTAATCCCCTATGTCATTTTCAGGTGCACCAAAATTACCAAAATACTGAGTGAACGGGGTAGAAGATTGTTGTGGTTGTGGTTGTGGTTGTTCAAATTGTTGACTTCTTTTATCGATTATTCGTTTTTGTTCTTGTCGCAAAAATTCACGAAGATTTGGATCTTCAATGGAATTCAAGTTCGTCAATAAAATTTTTTTTCTTCTTTGTATTCTTTTTGTATCGAAACTTCATTTCTTGAGTTAGTTTCCCTTTCCATCGCCTCAACAATCCGATTATTTTCCGAGTGCACCATTTTCATGTAATCGTCATCAACTTTTCTCTTCAATTTTGCTTTTTTTACCCCAGTAGGTCGTTGTGATGATGTGGCCTCACCTAATTTTGTTTGTTTTTGTGACGACCCGACCCGTCGTCTCATGCGTTACTGCTCCATTTCTCCCGTTTTATGCTTTTTCATATTTCATTATCAGTATGTGGTGTGTTAGAGTTGATTTGGATTAGTATTGGTGAAAAATGAGACACTTAGTCTCTTTAAGGGAAGGCTAGTTTGGAAAAGTCAACCAGAAGTTGACTTGTGAGTTAGAGGGCTCGGAAGGAATTTCCGATAATTCGGTTAGTTTCGGGGGATGATTAAAGGCTTAGAAGCGCAATCGGAAGTAAATTTGGAGGCTCGATGTAGAAGTTAGCCTATTTTGGCGAAGTTAGTATTTTTGCGAATTCCGGTTGATGGGTGAGAATTTGATCCGAGGGTCGGAATGGAATTCAGAGAGTTTCTGTAGTTTCGTTAGGAGAATTTGGATATGTGTGCAAATTTTCAGGTCATTCGGATATTGTTTGGTCGGGTTTTTGATCGAATGCGAGTTTTGGAGGTTTTGGTTGAACTTAGTCTTTGATTTGAGGAAATTTGATGATTTTTGATGTTAACGATGGTGATTTGATGATTTGAGCAAGTTTGGATAATGTAATAGATCATATCTGTGCTTTTGGTTGAGGTCCCGGAGGCCTCGGGGTGAATTCGGGTGGTTAAACGGAGAAATTCGGAGTTTGTTGCATGTTTGAAGTTGCTGGTTCTGTCATTTCTGCATCTGCGGAAAAGGGACCGCATAGGCGGTTCCGCAGATGCGGCTAGGTGGTCGCAAAAGCGGTCCTTGAAGGACCTGAGTGTTCCGCAGAAGCGGACGTGGGTCCGCATAAGCGGCGACTGCAGAAGCGGTCCCTGGTAAGTTAAGTTAGACCGCAGAAGCGGTCAAGTGGGCGCATATGCGGTGACCGCAGGTGCGGTAAATTAACCACAGAAGCGAAAATCGACCTGGGTTTAAGTGAACAGTGTTTCACGAATTTGAAAGAGAAGGAAAATATTTTTGGACCTCGGCTTAGGCGATTTCTTGGGCGATTTTGAAGAAAATTTGAAGGACTTTCATCAGGTATGAATTATTGGACTCGGATTATGTTATTAGGGTGTAAAACATGGATTAAACACCGGAATTCAAGGAATTAATGGTTAAAAAATGGAGGTTAGGGCTTGAAACTTAAGAGAGTTTGAATTAATGATTTCAGGAGCCAAATGGACTCTAATTCTTGTGTATTTGATATGTATGAACTCGTGGTGAGATAAGGATCGTATTGATATAAAATTTTCTGGATTTCGAGAAGTGGGTCCGGGGCTCCGGTTTTGCCTATTTCGTGATTTTCAATATTTTTCGAGTCTTTTCGATTGGGTTATATCCCCTTAGCATATTGTGATGTATTCGTTGTGGTTTTGGCCAGATTCGACGTGCGTGGAGGCTGGTTTGAGGGGCAAAGGCGTCGCGGGCTAGAGATTTCACCGGTTCGAGGTGAGTAATACTTGTAAATGATATCCTGATGATTTGAAACCCCGGATTTGCGCATCATAGTGCTGTATTGGGGTGACTTGCATGCCGGATATGAGCGTGGGGTAGAGCACCATCGGGGGACTGTGACTTGGTCCGTCCCGGTTGTTGATTTTTCCCCGTATTTGACTGAAATTATTTGTTATCATTATAATTTGGGCTGATTGCCATGTTTGGGGATTCGTGCTAACTATGTGAATCCTTCGGGGATTGATATCACTGTTTTTTGCATTACTTGCATATTATTTGATCTCGGTCCACGGTTTTAATACTCTTTTGCAAACTCAGCCATTTTTTCTAAAATTTGAAAACTTAAACAATATGTTATTGATGTTTTGAGCTGAGGGCCACCATGTTAATATTGCCCAAGTGGCTTATGTGCATTTCTGGACTGAGCATGGATCGGGCTGTGCGCCGAAGCAGTGTTATAGTGATTTCTGAATATATGGATGGCTCGGGCTGCACGCCGTAGTGATGATATATTAATATTGAGGCCGAGAGCCTGTTTGAAGCCAAGACATGGCTGATATTGTGCTTGGGCTGTAGGAACCCCTCCGGAGTCTATACACACCCCCAGTGAGCGTCCTCGACATTAAATGGATCGGACTGCATGCTGCAGTGGGTACCGGAGTGTACCGTCATATGCATTGCATTGCATTCATGCTTTTGTGCATTTTTCGTCGTTGTGTTATTTCTTGAGATATTTATTTGTTGTTCTGATATTGTCTGATTACTTTTAAAGAGAATAAAATTGAGACAGTGGTAACATTGACACTGTACGATGTAAACGGGCCAGATAACAATGGCTGACCAGGAACAAGAATATTGCCTGTAGGGCGAGTTTATGAGCTCAATTATGCATACTTATTTGTGCCCGAGGGGCTGACTTTTGTGATGACTTGCACTACCTGTCCACATTTAATTGCTTAACTGTTGGGAAAAGATATTCTCAAAAAGAGGTTTTGAACTAAGTCAAGATATTTTCTAAAGGATTTTTACGTTTTTCCCTGTTTTCTCAATGGTTACACTGTACCATATAGCATGTTGATTTGTTTTACGTGGTTTATTGCTTCTCAGTTATTATTTATCCTTGTTACCCATTGAGTTGGAGTACTCACTTTAGTCCCTGCACCTCGTGTGCAGATGCAGGTACTTGACCTCCCGGTAATGGGTTTTGAGCTGATTGAAGATTTGTTATCAGAGCAGAGCCAGGTGACCACTAGCATCCGCAGCACCAGATCCTCTCCCTTATTTTATGTTGTTCATGTTACTTTCAGACTTTGTTCCTATTTCTGGACTTGTAGTACTTTAGTGAACTCTGTAGTAGCTCACGACTAGTGACACCCCGATGTCGGGCCTGTAACGGGATGGTTCCCTGTTGTTATCATTGTTTTCCGCACTTTTGATTATGCTAATCATGTTTTAGCTTTATAAATGTTAAATAACTGTTAAAAGGAAGCATTTGTTTGTTGGCTGGCCTTATCTTCATGAGAGGCACCATCACGACCGGGTTTGGGATTTGGGGTCGTGACAGCTTTGTTTACCCCAGTAGGTCGTTGTGATGATGTGGCCTCACCTCCAACATCCTCATTTAAATTTAGTGAAAATGATGACAAATTTATGTGGTACTTAAATTAAATTTAACTATGATGTATATTTATTTAATTATATTTTATCAATGATTTCACTTTTTGTTAATTTATCCTTTATGTAAAATTTTGTAATAAATGATTATATAAGTGGTGAATGTGAATTATATATAATGAATATGGAAAAAAGAAAAAAAGGTAGTATTAGTTTGAAGGAAATAAAAAATAAAAAGTAAATAGAAGATAATAATATAATATAGAAGAGAGAGAAAATTTGGTGTAAAAAATAGTGTAATGGTTGGAGTAGATTTGATGTTGCACCATTTTAGAGTGAAAAATGGTGCAAAAAAATAGAGTGGTGGTTGGAGATGGCCTAAGCTTCAGCAATATTGACCAGTCGACCACCAAGCCCCCAGTAACACCGCCCGCACCCCCAATCACCGAAAACTATCACATACCACCCTCACTCATCTCCTCTACACCTTAAGTGCACAGAAGCCCACATTCCATCTTCGCCATGAACAGCCGCACACCAAACGACCACAGTCCGTCTCCTCCAGACCCCTGACACCAGCGACCATCAACTCCATCACATTCCAGCGAGCTTGAGTTTCAAATTCGTCGTAGGTTCCGGTCGAGCTTCCCTACTTCTCTTTGGTGATTCTGTTTGAAATCCTCTATTGCGATTCATTCAATTTGGCTCTATTCACTTGCCGTAATTACAAAAACTCTATTAATTGAAAGCTCACATTAGGAGCTATTTGTTGAATAATTAGTAACCATGTTAGAGAATTAGGGGTATTTTAGTCTTTATGCCTTAAGGGTATTTTAGTACTTTTACTCCCCTCACACATGTGTCTCGTGTGATAGATATAAGGGCAGTTATACTGTATAAACGAGATATAACAGAATCATTTTCTCTCTGAGTTCTTTTCCATCTTCCTCATCTTCTTCTCATTCTCAATCGCATGCAATGTCGATTTAGTGTAGATCTCTACTGAGATTTTGTCATGGTATCAGAGCGGGCAATTTGAAACTAGATCAAGGTTTTTCAAAATTCCAAATTGACAGCCATTGTTAAGCTTGAGCTGGTCTGTCATGGGGGATACTGAAAATCTGCAAATTGATCACAATCACCCGTTATTTTTGCAAAAAACAGACACGCCTGGGATAGCACTGATCGACATTAAGCTTACAGGACCTGAGAACTATGCATTATGGAGCAAATCTATGAGGATGGCATTGTTGGTGAAGAATAAAGTAGGGTTCATTGATGGAACTTGCTTAAAAAGATCTTACAGAGGTTTGTTAGGGCATCAATGGGAGCGATGCAATGCTGTGGTGCTATCGTGGATTGGTCGTACTGTTTCTGCAGAATTACAACCTAGCATCATCTACGCATCTGATGCGAGGAAGTTATGGAATGAATTTACGGAGCGATTTAACAAATCAAACCTTACTAGATTCTATCATTTGTGGACAACAATAGGAACTCTAAGACAAGGAACAGATTCTATAACAACTTATTATACTAAAATGAAAGATTTGTGGGATGAAATGGATCTAATGGTACCAGGAACAGGATGTGATTGTGAGGAGACTAGACCTTTCCTGGATCAGTTCAAAAATTTACGTTTGTTACAATTCCTTGTTGGCTTGAATGAAAGTTATAGTCATGTGAGAAGTCAGATTTTTCTAAAAACACCTGTTTTAACTGTAAATCAAGCTTGTGCCCTAGTAATTCAAGAAGAAAGTCAGCGTACACTTAGTATAACTGGTTCAGATAGGGAACCTCTAACTATGTTGGCTTGAATGGGGCAAAGTTTCAAGGCTGCTAAAAAACCAGGTATCATATGTGATTACTGTGGGTATAAAGGTCACTTGAAGGAGAATTATTATAAGATCATAAGCTATCCACCAGATTTCAAAAGTAAGAGGAAGCCTCAGAACACATGAGTAAAGGGATATGCAAATGTATCAACAGGAGAAGGAAGTAGTTCTGATACTTCTCAAATGCAAGGGCATTTTTTCACAGAAGATCAGTACAAACAATTGCTGAACCTTATAAACAAGTCAGACCCTAAACCAGGTGATTGCCATACCTTGATGACATGTATAACTTATTTTTTATCCAAGGCATTTGATAATGATTGGATAATAGACACTGGTTCTTCACATCATGTCACACCCCATAAG
Source organism: Nicotiana glauca (assembly GCA_026770625.1). Classification (NCBI taxonomy): domain Eukaryota; kingdom Viridiplantae; phylum Streptophyta; class Magnoliopsida; order Solanales; family Solanaceae; genus Nicotiana; species Nicotiana glauca. Next base: position 303,094 of record MU783210.1, read on the forward strand.
GAAGTACTAGATAATGTAAGAAAGATTGAAAATCAGAATAATAATACTGTACAAGTACCTACAGGAGGGAAATGTCATGTGGAACATACAGGGAATGTGAAGATGTTAGATGAATTGATATTGAAAGATGTTCTACATGTACCTGATTTTAAGTTCAATCTAATATCAGTG
>MU783210.1:303394-317803 GCA_026770625.1 Nicotiana glauca
CATAAGGAAGTACTAGATAATGTAAGAAAGATTGAAAATCAGAATAATAATACTGTACAAGTACCTACAGGAGGGAAATGTCATGTGGAACATACAGGGAATGTGAAGATGTTAGATGAATTGATATTGAAAGATGTTCTACATGTACCTGATTTTAAGTTCAATCTAATGTCAGTGCCTAAACTGACCAAGGAACTATCATGTTGTGCTGCTTTTTTCCCACATTTCTGTGTATTTCAGGGACTTTACAATGGGAAGGTTCTGGGGATTGGTAAGGAACACAATGGCTTATACTTGTTGAAGAAGGAAATCAAAAAGGATTTTACAGCCATAGCAGGGAGCATCATGCAAGTGCAGGAAGACTCAGCACTGTGGCATCTCAGGTTGGGTCACCCTTCAGCTGTTGCAATGCAGCATATTCCACTGTTGAAAAATAAGGTAGATGCAAGGATGCAACACATATGTGAAGTATGTCCTTTGGCCAAACAGAATAGGCTTCCATTTCAGCCTAGTAGCAGTAAGATAGAACAGATTTTTCAATTGGTACATGTAGATGTTTGGGGTCCTCATAGGATACCAACATATGATAAGAAGCATTACTTTGTAACACTAGTTGTTGATTTTAGCAGATATACTTGGACATGTTTGTTGCAGTCAAAATGTGAAGTGTCTGTTGTGTTGAAGGATTTTTTTACTATGGTGAACAATCAATTTAATCTGAAGGTAAAGAAATTAAGATCAGACAATGGCACTGAATTCTTTAATTCTAAGTGTAATGAACTGATGAGTTCCTTAGGGATAGTGCATCAAAGCAGCTGTCCATACACACCCCAACAGAATGGGGTGGTGGAGAGAAAACACAAGCATATATTGGAGGTTGCTAGAGCATTGAAATTTCAAAGCTTATTACCAAATAGATTCTGGGTGACTGTGTCAGTACAGCAGCTTACTTGATAAACAAATGGCCAACTTCTGTTTTATCAGGAAAGCCACCTTATGAGATGCTATATAAGAAGTCAGCAAAAATTGATCATCTAAAGATATTTGGATGTTTATGTTTTGCAAGCACTCTACCTAGAGGAGACAAATTTACACCAAGAGCAAGGAGAGCTGTTATGATAGGTTATTCAGAGACTCAGAAAGGTTACAGATTGTATGATCTGGAGAATAGAACATTTCTAGTAAGTAGAGATGTTGTGTTCAAAGAGCAAATCTTCCCTTTCAAAGGAATGAATTCAGACTTAGAAGACATATTCCCACAAGATCCTCCTACATTGTCACCTATTGATATCCAACCTCATCCCACACAAACTAAGAGCACAAATATTCCACCAAATACCACACATACAAACACAGAACCACAAGACCATTTGTATGAAGAATTGAATGAGGAAAGTGAAGATCCACTAAATCAGGATGAGGCACACACCAGCTTGAATTCAAATCATTTAATTGCAGATCAAGTTGAGGAAACTGAAGAAATTTCACTACCAGACACCAGCATGAATTCAGAGTATTTAGCTGCAGATGCAATTAATGAAACTGAAGAAACTTCACTAGCAGAAGAAATGATGAATGTTAGAAAATCAACAAGGACATCTAAACCACCTATATGGATGAAGGACTATGTGGAAACAGGGAAGTTCACAAGGAACAATCTATATCCTATTTCTCAAGGACTCTCATATGCTAACCTCACTACAGGATATCAGTCATATTTGCAGGTTTTTTCAGCACACATTGAGCTTGGATCTTTTAAGGAAGCAGCACAGGATGGCAGGTGGATTGAGGCAATGCAGCAAGAGATAACTGCATTAGAAGAAAATAAAACATAGGAACTAGTAGACCTGCCACCAGGGAAGCAGGCTATTGGGTCAAAATGGGTTTATAAAATAAAACATAAAGCAAATGGAGAGGTAGAAAGATTCAAAGCAAGGTTAGTAGCAAAGGGGTATAATCAGAAGGAGGAACTGGATTACCATGAGACATTCTCTCCAGTAGCTAAGATGGTGACTATCAGAACCATCATTAGTATTGCTGCAGCAAAAGGATGGGATTTGCATCAAATGGATGTAAATAATGCTTTTTTGCAAGGGGACTTATATGAAGAAGTGTACATGGAACTACCACAAGGGTTCCACAAACAGGGGGAGAAGAGAGTATGCAGATTGTTGAAATCACTATATGGGCTGAAACAAGCATCAAGACAATGGAATATAAAGCTAACAGAAGCATTAGTTACACATGGCTATATGCAGAGCAATTATGACCATTCCTTATTCAGCAAAAAGGAAGGTTCAGACCTAATCATTATACTTGTTTATGTGGATGATTTACTGATCACTGGAAGCAGTTCCAGACTTGTTGATGATGCTAAAAGGACATTGCAGAGTCAGTTCAAGGTGAAAGACCTAGGGGAGCTAAGATATTTTCTTGGCATAGAGGTGCTCAGATCAAAAAAGGGAATATTGTTGAATCAAAGGAAGTATGCACTTGGGTTGATATCAAGTGTTGGTATGAGTGGATCCAAACCTGTTTCCACACCTCTAGAGCTGAATCAAAAACTCACCACAGTAGAGTTTGATGCTCATGTGGGAAGAAAAGAAGATCCAGACTTGAAGGATTTTACTGCATATCAGAGGTTGATTGGAAAGCTCTTGTATTTAACAATTACAAGACCTGACATCAGTTTTGCAGTACAAACATTGAGTCAGTTCATGCAAAATCCAAAACAGTCTCATATGGATGCAGCTTTAAGGGTGGTCAGATATATAAAAGGAGCACCTGGTTTAGGAGTGTTCTTGCAGGCAAAACCAGTTGATACTTTGACTACCTACTGTGATGCAGATTGGGCAGCCTGTCCTAATACTAGGAGATCAGTGACAGGTTATGTTGTCAAACTAGGGAGCTCCTTAATCTCATGGAAATCAAAAAAGCAGCAGACAGTTAGTAGAAGTTCAGCAGAAGCTGAATATAGGAGCATGGTAGCAGTGACAGCAGAGGTTACTTGGCTATCAGGACTCCTGGAGGAATTGAAGATGCCTGTTTCAAAACCAGTCCAACTGTTTTGTGACAACAAGGCAGCCATTCAAATTGCAGAAAATCCAATTTTCCATGAACGGACTAAACATATTGAAATAGATTGCCACTTTATCCGACAGAAGATCAAGTCTGGACTCCTCTCACCACATCATGTTAGCACAACAATGCGAATTGCACATTTGCTTACTAAAAGCTTGTCCGCAGCTCAGCATCATACTTTAGTCTCCAAGCTTGGAGTGTTGGATGTATTCCAACCTCCAGCTTGAGGGGGAGTGTTGAATAATTAGTAACCATGTTAGAGAGTTAGGGGTATTTTAGTCTTTATGCCTTAAGGGTATTTTAGTACTTTTACTCTCCTCACACATGTGTCTCGTGTGATAGATATAAGGGCAGTTATACTGTACAAACGAGATATAACAGAATCATTTTCTCTCTGAGTTCTTTTCCATCTTTCTCATCTTTTTCTCATTCTCAATCGCATGCAATGTCGATTTAGTGTAGATCTCTACTGAGATTTTGTCACTATTAATTTTTGGATTTTACAAGTGATGTGGGAATTTGTTTTGTGATTGTTAACAAAGTGCGAGGCCGTCATACAATTGCTTGTGATTTTTTTGAATAGTTCCTGTTTGTTCGTGTTATGTTTAAACCTGAATTGAGTTTAGCAACTTTCTCTGATGTCTCATGTTCGTCCTCAACTCAATTTGTTTAGTTTTAAAGTTATGACATTCCACGGGTCTAATCGTCTAGTTCAGAGGTTAAATAAGCTGCTCATGAGTTCATTCATGGCTTCGATGGATGTTATGTGACATCCCTTTGAATTCTGTTTTGTTTGGTCGTTGTTTGGTCATCGATTTGTCGTTAGCACGAGGTTTTCTTTGAGATTCAGTCTGTGGCTGCTTGTTCCTTTTGCATTGTGGCTTCCGTCTACTTCAGATTTCACGACCAGATTTATTTATATTTGATTCCAAATGAAATTAATCAAAGCATCGCATAATCAGGTCCAATCTCCTTCTCTTTTCTTATATTTGTTTGGGTGTCTATTGAGAATACGATAAGAGCCACAGTAGTCGGGTTGGGATTTATTAGTATCTTCAATAGGGAACGAATCTGTAGGTTCTTGATAGATAGTTTGAAAGGGATTGTGCTTGAATGTTGCCTCAAAGTTTATTTTACACTCGACCAAGCTTTTGCGATTTGTTCCTGTTTTTTTCACTTTTTAAGTAGGAAACTTTACATTTATATCATAGTTGCCTCTGTTTAACTTACTGAAATTCAGATTCAGGTATCTATTTTTGTTCTATTTGCTTTAAGCTTTTGTGTGGATAACCGCACGTTCATTGTCTTGAGTAAGCGTATGATATCTATGTTAGAATTCTAAATGGTTGTTATGTTGACATTTTCTTAAGCATTATGCCTCCACTTTGTTGTACCTGTTGGAGTTTGAGCTATTGCCTTTGTTCAGTAAGTTATCTCGAAGTGATAATTCAAGTATATGATGTTTGAAGTTGTTGGTTCACTCTGCCAGTTCTTTTTGAAAACACACATCTTGTGCTTTGTTTCGTTTACTGATTAAAAGATCAACCATGGCTAAGGTTTAAAACAACTGATTTCTTGCTTTCGCATTTTTGAGCTCATCTTGCTGGCATAATTGAACCTGAACATGAGTAGTTGATAAAATTGGAATGTCTACGGTTGTGGCTTAATGTTGGGTTAAATTGCATTCGGGTGGCTAGTATTCAGATCCAATTGTCTCTGTTTATCTATTTTGGACTTGTGACTTGATATGCATTTAGTTTGAGTGCAGTTACTATTAATGTTTACAAAGATCATGTTTCAATATTGAAGAATTGAAAGTTCTGTTGGACTACTCTAGTATAGCTAAATCACATTCTCATGTTCTGTGTTGAGTTCATACCATGTAAGAGTGCTGAAAGTTTTTTCTCGATTTTGAAAAAGGATTTTTCATTTAAAGAGTGGTAGTTATTTGTCTTTGGGAGATGTTGTGAATGAGACAGATTGGGATAGTAATAGGAGGCTCTTATCTTATTTTGAATCCACCCTTTTTCTTTATTTGATTTCTTTATTGTCCTTTTATTTCCTGTATGTTTGATTTACTTGTTCGGATGTTTTCTTATTCAGAATATTACACTGATGGTATCTCAAATTCTTGTTGGATCGTAGGAGTGGGGAACGACCAAAGACCATTAGCAATTAATCGTTTCTCCTATTTTTTTAGGAATTGGGCTGGGTGGAATGCATGAAATGAAAAGTTAAAAGGATACGAGCATGAAATCCCTTTTAGTGAAAGGGCTCCATAATCACAGGCCTTTCACGCATAATCTCAAATTAGTTTAGTAAAATAATCATAAACTCATAGCTTACTTTAGGCGCGATTAATAAATAAATCCTCGTGACTATGGATATGGTTCCCATGGCATAGTTGTGATACATAAATCCAAATTCGAGTTTGCATTTCATGTGACCCGACCCTAACTTCTAATAATAATAAATAAATATGTTATAAATCATGGGTGCATTTCATGTGACGCGATTTGAAATGTGCACCAAAACAACAAATGTTATACAATCATGACTTGTTCTGTAAAATAATTCCATAAATGTTAAACGCGAATTAAAAGGAATAAAAATGCATATAGGTTTAAATATATAATTAATCAGATAATTAGGCCAATTATTAGTAATAGTTAAGTAACCAGACTAAAACCAAGAGACCCGGGAATGTCTAACATCTTCTTCCAGATTAACAGAATTTCTTACCCGGATTTCTGTATTCCCAGACCATAAATAAGAGTCAACTTCCTCGATTCAGGATTTTGAATCGGTGATTTGGGACACCATAAAATATCTCAAGTTGCAACTCTAAATCTGATCTATAAATCCCATTTCGGTTATTGTCACTTTAATTGAAAAAACTCCCACATACCCTTATTCGGGGTAGAAAAAGGAGGCGTGACACCAGGGATGTAGTTCAGAGTAGTGGGCCCCAGCCCCGATGTTATGCTTTTCCATCCAAGCCTGAGGCTGAGGAATCTGATGTCGTCATCACAGGTATGGTCTACATACTCATATGTGTCATCTTAATTTGCTACGTATTTTGTTGTGCCTCGTGATTCCTTGAGTACTTTTGTATATGTGTCTACACTGGAGGGTGATTCTATTATTATAGATCGTGTCTATCACTTGTGTGTGGTTATTATTCGGGGTCTTGACACCCGTGTAGATCTATTACTTCTAGATATGATTAATTTGATGTCATATTAGGAATGGATTGGTTGTCACCTTATCATACCATATTAGACTATCACGCCAAGACCGTGACCTTAGCTTTGCCGGGGTTACCTCGATTGGAGTGGAGAGAGACTCCTGGTCATTCTACCAGTAGGGTCATTTCTTATATGTAGGCTTGGCGTATGGTTGAGAAGGGGTGTTTGGCTTACTTGGCATATGTTCGTTATTATAGTATTGAGGTTCCTTCTATGGAATCCATGCTAGTTGGTTGTGAGTTTCTAGAGGTATTTCCTATAGACCTGTTGGGGATGCCACCCGACAGGGATATCGACTTTCGCATTAATTTGGCTTCGGGTACTCAGTTCATTTCTATTTTGCCATATCGGATCACCCCGCCAGAGTTGAAAGAATTAAAGAAGCAGCTGCAAGACTTGCTTTATAAGAGCTTTATTAGACCTAGTGTCTCACCCTGGGGTGCGCCGGTGTTAGGAATGTGTACGGATCGGATCAGATTTAGCATATTTCGGATTTGGATTTTGGATTTCGGATTCTGAAAAGGAAAATCTGAATCCGATCTGAATTAACACTGGATCGGACTAGATTTTAAATTTTGGATTGGATAATTTTTCGGATTGTCGGATCGATTGTCACTCACTGGAGTACTTGTTCGAAGTACACAAATAGATGCTGGCAATCATTCCTTGACAGACTTACTTTGCGTTATGAACTCTTTTTATCCGTATATCTTGAATCAAATGTCAATTTTACCAAACAAACCAAGTAGCTTCCTTGTCTAACTTTAAGCTATTTGACCTGCAATTTTACCTATAGCCTGCAATTTTAACATATATATATATATATATATATATATATATATATATATATATATATATATATATATGAAGGTCTGGACATTTGCAAATTGAATTAAAAGATCTTATCTTGTCTTCAACGGAGGGGAATTTAATCATTTTTCAAACATATGGGAGGGTGTAATTATTCAACATAAGATTCTAAGTTACTGGAGTTTGCCATTTTCCAAAGATGAAACTCTCTCTCTATTCCATGCATTAGGCAAATTTCTACACAACAAAAGAGAAAATGAGCTTGCAATAGCATCATATGCAAACAAAACTCCAGTTCTCCACAGTCCACACAACTGTTATGCCATATAATTTCAGATTTCGGATCGGATCGAATTAAAATCATGCCAATCCGAATCCAATACGAAAATCCAAAATTTTATAAAACATAATCTGTATCCAATCAGAAAATCCGAAATCCAAAATTTGAAAATTCAAAATAGAGTGGATCGGATCGAATTTCGGATATCCGAACCAAATGCATAGCCCTAGCCGGTGTTGTTTGTTAAGAAGAAGGATGGGTCGATGAGGATGTGTGTTGATTATCGTCAGTTGAACAAGGTCACCATCAAGAATAAGTATCCATTGCCAAGGATTGACAACTTGTTCGATCAGCTTCAGGGTTCCAAAGTGTTTTTGAAGATTGAATTGAGATCTGGATACCATCAGTTGAGGATTAGGGCATCCGATGTCCCTAAGATAGCTTTCCGTACTCGGTGTGGGCATTATGAGTTCTTAGCGATGTCTTTTGGGTTGACAAATGCCCCCAGCAGCTTTTATGGATTTGATGACCAGGGTGTTCAATCCTTACATGGATTCCATTGTGATTGTCTTCATTCATGATATTTTTATCTACTCCCGCAGCAGAGAAGAGCATGAGCAGCATCTTCAAGTAGTTCTTCATACTTTGAGAGACAGTCAGTTGTATGCTATGTTTTCGAAGTATGAGTTTTGGTTGAGTTAAGTTTCCTTCTTGGGTCACATTTTATCAACATAAGGTATTTAGGTGGATTCGAAGAAGATAGAGCAGTCAAGGACTAGACTAGACCCACATCAGCTACAAAGGTCCAGAGTTTCTAGGGTTTGGTGGGTTATTACCGTCGGTTTATGGAGAGATTTTCATCTATAGCAACCCCAATGACCAAGTTGACCCAGAAGGGTGCCCATTTCAAATGGTCGGACAAGTGTGAGGCGGGCTTTCGGAAGCTTAAGATAGATCTGACTACAACATCGGTGTTGCTGTTACCCACAGGTTCGGGGCCATATACAGTTTATTGTAACGCATCTCATATTGGACTTGGTGTGGTGGTGATGCAGAATGGCAAGTTATTATATATGCTTTGCAATAGTTGAAGATTCACGAGAATAATTATCCATTTCATGATTTGGAGCTAGCATCCATTGTTCACGCGCTGAAGATTATTTATATGGCGTGTCATGTGAGGGTTCACAGATCACAAGAGTTTGCAGTATTTGTTCAAGAAAAAGGAGCTCAATTTGAGGCAGATAAGGTGATTGGAGCTATTGAAAGACTATGATATCACCATCTTGTATCATGCAGGGAAGGCCAATGTAGTAGTCGGTGCCTTGAGTAGGAAGTCAGCCAGTATGGACAGCCTTGCATATATTCCAGTCGGTGAGAGACCACTTGCTTTGGCTGTTCAGGCTTTGGCCAATCGGTTCGTGAGGTTGGATGTTTCTGAGACCAATCGTGTTCTATCTTGCTCGGTCTTCATTATTTGAGCGTATCAGGGATTGGCAGTATGATGACCCCCATTTGCTTGTCCTTAGGGACACGGTGCGGCACGGTGGTGCCAAGCAGGTTACAGTTGGAGATGATGGAGTTTTGAGGATGCATGGTTGAGTTTGTATGCCTAATGTGGATGGACTTCATGAATTGATTCTATAGGAGGCCCATAGTTACCGGTATTCTATTCATCCTGGCGCCTCTAAGATATGTCAGGATTTGCAGCAGCATTATTGGTGGATGAGGATTAAGGAGGATATTATTGCATATGTAGCTTAGTGTTTGATTTTTTAGCAGGTAAAGTACGAGCATCAAAGACCAGGTGGTTTGCTTCAAAAGATTGAGATTCCTGAGTGGAAGTGGGAGCATATCACTATGGACTTCATTGTTAGACTGCCACGAACTCAGAGGAATTTCGATGCGGTACGGGTTATTGTTGATAGGCTGACTAAGTCAGCACATTTAATTCTTGTGACAGTCTCCTATTCTTTTGAGAGATTAGCAGAGATCTATATCCAAAAGACTGTTCGTCTTCATGGTGTGCCCGTGTCTATCATTTTTGACCGAGGTACACAGTTTATCTCGCATTTCTGGAGGGCAGTTTAGTGTAGTTGGGTAAACGGGTTGAGTTGAGCATAATATTTCATCCTTAGATGAACAGACAATCCGAGTGTACTATTAAGATATTGGAGGATACGCTTCGAGCATGTGTTATTGTCTTTAGAGGTTCGTGGGATCAGTTCTTGCCATTAGCAGAGTTTTCCTACAAAAAGCAGCTATCAGTCAAGCATCCAGATGGCTTCTTATGAGGCATTATGTGGTAGATCGTGTCGATCACTAGTTGGTGGTTTGAGCCGGGGGAGGCTCGATTGTTGGGTACGGATTTGGTACAGGATGCCTTGGAAAAGGTTAAGATCATTCAGGCTATGCTTCGTGCAGCTTAGTCTAGGCAAAAAAGTTATGCCGATCGTAAGGTTCGTGATGTGGCATTCATGGATGGGAAGCAAGTGTTGCTTCAGGTGTCGCCCATGAAGGGCATGATAAGATTTGGAAAGAAGGGCAGGTTAAGCCCTAGATTCACTAGGCCTTTTGAGATTCTTGATCGAGTGGGAAAGGTGGCTTGAAGACTTGCTTTGTCACCGAGTTTATCAATAGTGCATCCAGTATATCATGTATTCATGCTTCGAAAGTATCATGGCGATCCATTCCACATGTTAGACTTCAGCAGCTTCAACACTATCCAGTTGGACAAGGACTTGACCTATGAGGAGGAGCCGAAAGCTATTCTAGATCGACAGGTTCGTCAGTTGAGATCGAAGAATTTTCCTTCAGTTCGGGTGCAGTGGAGAAGTCAGCCTGTTGAGGCAGTGACCTGGGAGTCTGAGTCTGATCTGCGGAGATGATATCCCCATCTTTTCCCCGACTCAGGTACTTTTATATGTCCGTTCGAGGACGAAGGATTGTTTTAGAGGTAGAGAATGTGATGACCCAAAAGTTCATCTCTTGTTTTAGAAGTCAAAGCTGTGTTCCGAGGCCTTAAAACCTCCTTTTGTTTTATCTCGATTTTTGTGTGTAGTCCGAGCGCGTTTCTGGAATGTTTTTGTGAAATTTAGGAGAAATAATGAATTTAGCCTTTAAAAATTGATTAAAGTTGACTTCGGTCAATATTCTTGGCAAATGAACCTGGATCCGTGATATCACGGTCTCGTAGTCCGTAGTAAAATATGGGACCTGGGCGTATGGCCGGAATCAAACTTCGAGGTCCCCAGCCCGAGAAAATAATTTTTAAAGAAAATTGTTTGCTGGAAAATATAAAGATTTTTAGAAAATTAAATAGTGTTAGGACTTGATGGTATCGCGCCCGTATTTTGGTTTCGGAGTCCAATACAAGTTCACTATATTTAAGTCGAATCTGTGAAATTTGATAAGAATCGGAGTTGATTTTATATAAATCGGACCCTAGGTTGAGAAACTGGAAAATTTGAACTATCTTATGAATTTCATAAATTTGAGGTTAAATTCAAAGTTGTTTATGTTATTTTGATGATTTAATCACTCGAGCAAGTCCGCATGATGTTTTTAGACTTGCGTGCATGTTTGGTTTGGAGCCCAGAAGGCTCGGGTGAGTTTTGGATATGCCACAGAGTGAGTTCGGACTTAGAAAATTTCTTATTTGCATCTGGTACTTGTTGCAGGCTCTAATATCACAATTATGAGGTCACACTTCACAATTTTGAGCCTGACATGTTTGGTAATTGCGAGGGGCCTTATCATAATTGTGATGACTACCCTAGCCAGCACTAGTTCGCAATTGTGAATCTCTCCTTCCCATTTGCGAAGTCAATAGGAGTCAACCTTCACAATTACGACTAATTGATCGCATTTGCTAAGCCTGTCTTGCAATTTTGAACTTCGCAATTGCGAAGTTCCTGTCGCAAATGCAATATTTGCAGCTGAGTAAAAGGTGTCTTGGATGGGATTTTTACTTCATTCTTCAATTTTTCAAAACCTAAACTCCTAAGGGCAATTTTTGAGAGCAAGTTCTTCCCCAAATCATAGGTAAATGAATCTTAGCTCTTTTTCTTCAATCTATTTCATCATTTTACATGATTTTACTTCAAAATCTTGGGTTTTTCATGGGAAATTGGGTGTTTTTGGGTAGGAATCAGGATTTTCAATTTTTGGGGATTTGGACCTCAATTTGAGGTCGGATTTCCAAATTAATTGCATATTTGAGATCATGGGTGAATGCGTAATCGGGTTTGGTTCGAACTTCGAGTTTTAACCAAGCGGGACCAGGGTGGATTTTTGGCTTTTTGGGGAAAACATTGAGAAATTTATATTCATGCATTAGAATTTGTTTATTTAGCATTTATTGATGTTATTAAGTAAATTATGACTAGATACAAGCCGATTGGAAGTGGAACCGAGAGGCAAGCGGTAATTGAGGCTTGATTGTATCCGTATAATTGAGGTAAGTGTTTGGTCTAACCTTAGCTTAAGGGAATAGGAGTTTCGGTCTTATTTGCTACGTGTTAGTGTTGAGTACGACGTGTATGTGTGGTGAAGAGTATCTATACGTTGGTGTCAAGCATGTACGTGAGTCTTGTACCATGATTGTTGTGACTCTATTATGTATTGTCCATACTTAGGTTCATGATTATCAATGTTGAACATGATTCATGATAATTTCGTGGTAATTGATCATTGTTGAGTATTGGCTCAAGTTGAGATCTATTTTGTAAAGTAACTGCTGAAATGAGATTGGTTATAGCTGAATCCCTTGCCGGGATGTTATTGTTTATATTGTTGACTCCCTTGCCGGAACGTATTATTTCTATTATTTGGGTGAGGAAGAGTGTAAAGCACAAAGGGTGATGCCTTGCATGATATTGTGAGTGAAGGTTCATGTCATTCCGATTATGTGAGTGTTAATGCACGAAGGGTGATGTCGTGCCATGATTTGAGAGCTAATGCACGAAGGGTAATGCCGTGCCGATATTGCGAGAGTTAATGCATGAAGGATGATGATATGCCATGATTATGAGAGTTCATGCACGAAGGGTGATGCCATGCCATTTCTGTTGTTTCATATGGTGAGAACGGGAGTAAAAGCACGAAGGGTGATGCCGTGCACGTGTTACTGTTTCATTATTCTTGTTGCCACAATATGGTGTACATTATACTTCTCTATCGATTACTGTTAGAACTTGATATTTCCCGCAGCATGCTCCCCTCCCATCTTTATATGTTATTTCTTGTTATTATTATCCATTGGTATATGATTTAACTACACAGGTTGATATGGTTGTCGTGTCCTAGCCTCGTCACTACTTCATCGAGGTTAGGCTCGACACTTAACATTACATGGGGTCGGTTGTTAACGAGTGTCTAGCGTATATAAAATTTTAACTCGTACTCTATCAAATAATAGTATAGAAAGATGTCGAACCCATAGAGATTGGTTTATTTATTCTACAGACGTTTCAAGTTTTAATTACTATTTGAGAAAATTAGAAAGAGTTGAGTTGCAAATTAACTTACTAAATTTTCATGAATAGAGCAATAGAAAATATTTTGTTTTCCACAAATTGTGACGACCCAAATGGGTCATCACCTGTTTTAAATGAATTCTATGCTTCCGAGGACTTGAAAACCTTATTTAGGTTGCCTCAATTTGCGTGTGCAGTCCGGGCACGTAGCCGGAAAGCTTAAATATGAAATTCTGTTAAAAATGCTAACTTTTGATATTAAAATGAATAAATTTGAGTTTGGTCAACTTTTTGGGTAAACGGACCCGGACCCGTGATTTGATGATCCCGGAGGGTCCGTAGGAAAATATAGGACTCGGGCATATGCCCGGAATAGAATTCCGAGGTCCCGAGCACGAGAAATAAATTTTTAAAGGAAATTGTTTTTCTAAATTTTTATGGAAAGATTGAAATGAAATTTGATTAGAATATGTTAGTATCGGGCCCGTATTTTGGTTCCCGCACCCGGTACAAGTCTTATATATAATTTAAGATGTTTCTTTAAAATTTGGGTAAAATCAGACATCGTTTGACGTGTTTCGGACTTGAAATCCTAAATTTGAAACTGAATGAAGTTTGAGGAAAAACTCTTGATTTTGAGGATTGATTCATTGTTTTTATGTTATTTTGGCGATTTGATCACACGGATAAGTTTGTATGATGTTTTTGAGTTAGTTCATGTGTTTGGTTAGGAGTCCCCAGGGCTCGGGTGTGATTCAGATGAGTTTCGGGGTTGTTTTCGCCTTAGAAATGTTGCAGAAATAGCTGCTGTCTGTTGTCCAGTGATTTCCTCTATGCGATCGCATAGGTAAAGTTTGTTGTGCACTGCGATCGCGGACATAAGGTTGCGATCGTATAGAGTTGAGTTTCTGAGCATTGCGATCGCGGACATAAGGTTGCGATCGCATAGAAGAAGAAAAATATTGTATAGATACAATTGATTTGGAGCCAGATTCGAGAGGAAAGGCAGTTATTGAGGATTGATTTGATCGTGGAAGTTTGAGGTAAGTGTTTGGTCTAACCCTAGCTTGAGGGATAGGAGTTGAGTCCTATTTGCTAATTGCTTCTTGTTGAGTACGACGTATAGGCATGGTGACCAGTATCTATACGTTGGTGTCGAGCATGACCGTGAGTCTTAAATTGATAGTTGTTGTGTTCTTCAATGACACTTCATATGCTTTAAATTGATGACTCTTGATATTGAGTAAAGATTTAGTTTATTCTCGCGGACTTTATTTATGTTTGAGTACTAGTACTTGTCACACCTCTTTTTTCACGGCGCTTTAACATACTCCGGCTAAAAGGAATATATATATATAAGCACAAAAAGAGTTTTTCCAAATAAAGGACGGTCGGAACGGGATCAGTTATTTAAAAAAAAAAATTTCAGAGTCGCCACTTTGAGAATATAATGGTGTCTCAAGTCACCGAATTAATCCCGAACCGAGGAAGGTTTGACTCTGTTACAGTCTGC
>MU783212.1:0-14654 GCA_026770625.1 Nicotiana glauca
GATAACATGTACGTCGGTGCTCGGCAAGTATGGTCGGGTGCTAGTCATGGCCCTCCAGTTTGGGTCGTGACATGACATTTCTATATTCTTATGGATCTTACACACCAGTATCAGGAAAGCAAAGTTTATGGCTTTAGATTCACAGAGTGGCTCCTTCAGAGCGGGTATCTCGGTTGTGGTTCTTCAGGGGTGCTTAAAAAAACATAGCAGCTATGAGACTTAGGGCAGTGTAGACTTATGCTTGGGGTCTCGTGTGGTGAGTCTGAATTGAGGGATTGTGGTATTATGGCAAGGAGAAGTATGAAATAGAAGGTAATTTAGAAGGAACTTGGATGGATAGGATAGCTTGGTATTAGTTCGGACCGACATTGTAAGGAATACAATTAGTTCTTTGGATGCTTATGAGGTAATGAGTTTCTACAGGTGTTTCATGGCAAAGCTCTTGGGTGTTGGTAATCTGCGTAGCTTGGTCGAGTTAAGAGGATTCAGTCCCGACGGTGATTTTGTGCAATGTGGTTTGGAGAGTTCTTGATGATTTTTACCACGGTTAGAGATTTATATTTTCTACTGGCGTGTGGAGCATGTGAGGTATAGTGATTTACTTATATATGGGATCAAATAGGAATGTTTTTGCTAATTGGGTACATGGTTGCTTGTGGCTCAAAATAGATATGAAGTCATTATGTTTATCCTAGGATGGTATGGTATATGTGGTGTTGTAAAGGAATTAGATTTGCATGTGTAAGGTCACTGTTCAGTTCTGAAATGAAGGTCATAAATTCTTAGGCAGCACGAGCAGTTCAGATGGCTGGGTAAATGATATTACTAAATAGTGTGTCTTGGTAAGGGTATATACTTCAAAAAAAGGCAATGTGTTTGAATTAAGGATACTTTTAGTATTGCGACACTCTTTTGTTGGACCGACTATCCATATTCAAGGTTTGCTTGGTGGAACAGAAAATTTTTAGAAGTACCACTCGTGGAATGATCGAGCATCAAATGTGCGTTAGATGTTCAGGCAATGTAGCTGGGATCAGATACGGTGATTCGCGTGCTGTATGGATTTGAAGACTGGGAGTTCTCATAAACATATTAGGTCGTGGTTGTGGATCACGTATATCGGTCATTTGTGGTAACTATTGGAGGTTTAGAAACCCAAGTGGATCCTTGTTATTTAGTATGCTAGAGTTTGGTGTGATATTGCGTATGGACTGGTCGTCTCCGTGTCGTGTTATTCTAGGATATTGCGCCAGGAAAACGACGTTGGCTATGCTAGGGATGCCACGGATTGAGTGGCGAGGTTCGACGGGTTATGCTCCTGATATGATGGTTTCTTTTTTGAAGACCCAACGGATGGTTAGGAAGGGTTGTCTTTCTTATTTGGCCTTCGTGATAGATGTCAGTGTAGAGACTTCTACTATTGATTCAGTTCTCATAGTGATGGATTTTCTCGGATATGTTCCCTGTTGCCGGCCATGTCGTTGGACTGAGTTGATGGTTTTAGTATTGATTTGGCATCGGGCGCCGTATCGTATGGCACCAGAGGAGTTAAAGGAGTTGAAGGAATAGCTTCAAGAACTTCTTGATAAGGGGTTCTTTTGTTTACTAATACATATGTATGTTCTACATCGACTCAGATTGTTGACTCCGAACTGCTATTTTTGAGGAAGGTGCCACTCTATGGTTGTTGAGCTTATTCGTGTTCGAAAATGATCTGTGAGTTACTTCTCTGTTTTGCGAGGAGATTATAATTTGTTGGTTATATGCACAAATGGTGCAGTTCTATTTAGGCTTTATAGTAGAATTGAGCGAGACGAGTATTTGAGGGTTGCGTGAGTGATTACGTATTGGTTATGTTCCTTTAGGTTGTGTGATGTTATTTTATTCGCTCTTTGTGGTTATGGTAATGCACTCTGGGTCCTTGATCTTGAATTTCGAGTGGTTATGGACTACTAGCAGGATGGCTCGAAGTATATATAGATCAGTGTTTTGATGGGATGACTCATTGCAACGAAGTTATGTGGAGGTATGACCCTTCAAGTTAGATTCATGTGTGATGGGTTCTTAGCATTGTGTTGTATTGGTACTGGTGAACTTGCGATACATCTCTCTCATTTGATTCACCTTTCGTGATTTGAGTATATTTGGGTTGTTTCTAATTGATGCACGGGTTGTGGACTGATATTTATATCGATGTTCCATATCACTATAGTAGCCGCATTTGATGAGTTGAGGTCATTGTGATCTAGAATGAATACTATCAGATTCGATTTTAGCATGTTGGAAGAATAATATCGATGTTCAGCTTAGAAATTTTCTATGGTTCTTGCCAAAAGAGGGGGAGCTTCATCAATGTTCGATCTGAGGAATGGTTATCACTTTCTGTGTGTTTAGTTCATCATGGGTAGTATACAAAAGTGTTAGAATGAGGCTTTGTTTGGAAAAAGTTTTGTTATCAATATTCGGTTGTCCTAAGCAACTGTAGTGATTAGAAGTTGTTGCTACGAGAGTTTGAGCTATGTGGTATATCATGTAATTGCATCTGAGGCTGTAAATATGATTTGTTACAATTGGTTGAACTTATTTAGTGTATGAATGTGAGATTCTGATATTATAAATAAGTACGGAACTGGAAATTTGGTTATAAGGTTCATGGGCTTGATTAGATTGGGAAATTTCAGTTACGTTGCATTATCAAAACTATATGAGATAGGGTGATATGGGATCACCGCCAAGTATCTACAACGTAAGGTTATACATCAACTTATTGGGTTTTGGAACAACTATGGGCACGTTCGAGCACGAACATATGTTTAAGTGGGTGAGGATGTAATGACCCGATCAGTCGTTTTGAGCATTTGCACTTTGCTCACCAGTTCTCAAGCGTGACTAGCCCCGTATGATATATTATGACTTATGTAAATCGTTGGTTTGGGTTTTCAAGAAAATCGGAATAGATTTGGTAGAACAATTCTCAGTTTGAAGCTTTAAACTATAAAGGTTTGCCAAGTTTTGATTGTTTAGTATATGATCTCGGATTTGGATTTTTTATGATTTGGTTAGTTCCGTTAGGCGATTTTGGACCTGGGAGCGCGTTCGGAATGTAATTTGGAGGTCTATGGAAGATTTAGGCTTGAATTGGCAAAATTTAGAAATTTGGCATTTTCGGTCGACATTGGAAATTTTGATATCGGGGTCCGAATGGAATTCCAAAAATTTTAGTAGGTACGTTGTGTCATTTTTGACGTATGTCCAATATTTTAGGCCATTCGGACAAAGTTTGATAGACTTTTTGATCGAAATTAGAATTCGGAAGTTTTTGGGATTCTTAGTCTTGAATTCGTGGTTAATTTAATGTTTCGATGTTGTTTTAGGTGTTTCGACGATTGGTATAGGTTTGGATGGTGGTATATCACTTGTCCGTACTTTTTTTAGAGGTCCCGGGGGCCTCGGGATGATTTCGGATAGTTTTCGAAAAGGTTGAACTTGAGAAACATCAGTTGATATTGTTGTTCCTATCATATCCGCACATGTGGATTGGGGGCAGCAGGTGCGAGCTCTATAGAAGCGGAAGACTGATGCAGGTGCGTGAAGGACCACAAGTACGAATTAGTTAACCGCAGATGCGATGCCGCAGAAGCAGTGAACCAACCGCAGATGCGAGTCTTGGTGAGGTGTATGAAATCCGCAAAAGCGGTCATTTTGGCGCAGATGTGCAATAGGGACCGCAGATGCGGAAATGCTAGGCAGAATATATATAGAGGATCCTTCATGATTTTTAGTCATTTGTTCACCATTTTTGTGCGATTTTGGAGATCCAAACTGTGATTTCAAGAGGGGGGTCAAGTGTTTCCATAGAGGTATGCTACTTGGGCTTTATACCTTGTGTTTATGGTGATTATTTCATTGTTTATTTATGAACATTTGTGGGAAATTAGAGGAAGAGTTGGGAAGTTAGGGCTTGAAAGTGGAGAGTGGATTTTGAGAATTTGAGTGACCATATGAGGTTGGATTTTGGTAAATTTGATATGTATAAACTCGTGGAAGGATAAGGATTCAAGTGTTGTAATTATTATTAGATTACGAGGCATGGGCTTGGGGGTCGGCTTTGACTAATTTCGATATTATTGTTGTAATTTAATTATTTTCACGTGGGCTTTGTTCCCTTAGCGTATAGTGATGTTATGAATCTGATTTTGGATAGATTTGAGGCGATTTGAGGCCGAGTCAAGAGGAAAGGGCACTGCGATGTAGATTTTCGTCCGATTTGAGGTTAGTAATGATTGTAAATGAGGTCCTAAGGATATGAAACCCCGGATTTCACATCGTTGCGCTACTTTGAGGTGACGCACATGCTAGATGACGAGCGTGAGGTTGTGCACCGTCGGGGATTGTGACTTGGTCCCTCCCAAATGATTGTTTAATCGAGTATTTGATTGAAAACAATTTTATATCACTATATTTTTAAAAGTATTACTATGTTTTGGGCTGAATACCATATTTGGGCCTCGTGACTATTTGGACCCTTAGGGGCTTTTTACTACTATTCCTCACTATGGTGATTTAATATTGGGACTCAGCCATTTTTTGTTTCACTCAAATCATAACTTAGTCTTATTTACTCATTTTGATATTTCAAATGATATTTTGGGCTGAACTCCATGTTTTACTATTAGCCCGAGTAGGCTTGAGAGGTTTCTGACTGAGAGAGGCCGAGGGCGTGATTGTGAGGTGATGATTGAGAGAGGCCGAGGGCCTGATTGTGAGGTGATGACTAAGAGAGGTCAAGGGCTTGGTTATGAGGATTATATATTTATGGATCAGGTTGCACGCCGCAATCATATATATATATATATATATATATATATATATGTGGATTGGGCAGCATGCTGCAGCGATATATTGGATCGGGCTGCACGCCGAAGGGATATAGCGCTTGGGCTGAAGGAGCCCCTCCGGTGTCACAACCCCATATATATATATATATATATATATATGGATTGGGCAGCACGCCACAACGATATATTGGATCGGGCTGCACGCCATAGGGATATAGCGCTTGGGCTGAAGGAGCCCCTCCGGTATCTGCACAGCCCCAGTGAGCATAGTCAACAATCTATATATATGGATCTGGATGCACGCCGTAGCGATATATGAATCGGGTTGCATGTCACAATGGTTATTATATGATAACTATTAAGCGTGAGTGCTAAGTGTGAGCACTACTTGATACGAGTTGAGTCATGAGTGATTGAGATGCTTGCCCGATGGGCTATATATGGATATGTATTCGAGTGACATTTTTCCCGAGGGGGTTGTTTATGAATTTACTAGTTTCACTCCTCCTTAAAGTGAGTTTCAATTGAATATGTTGATTAATTACTGCTTTAACTTATCTTTAGACCGAGCCCCTATCGAAAATGTTAAATAAATATTTTTAAACAACTTAACTTTAACTGAAGTTTTACAAGGTTTTCGGAATTTAGTCACTGATTTGGCTTTGTTACCTCCACTGAGATTTTTATGCTACGAGATGATTATGAATTTCTGTTTGCCCGAGGGGCTGTATACGAATTATGTCTTGGCCTAGGGGCCTATATATATATATTTAAAATTAAACCTCTATTGAAAAGGTTGGAAAGATATTTTCTAAAGGATCTTTACTGAAGTTGGAAATTTAACAAATGATTTGATTAGTATTGTGTTTTGGAAACATATGGTACCCGTTGTGGCGCTATGATGTGGTTTATGTGATTTCTTACTACTTAGTTTTCATTTACTTTGATTACTTAGTCAGTTGGAGTACTCACATTACTCCCTGCATCTTGTGTGCAATTCAGGTATTTCTGAGCTCGGTAGCATTTTTATCGGAGTTAGCCAGGTAGCTGCTTAGCGATCGCAGCCCTGCTTTTCTCCCTTCTTATTCTCCCTTAGTGTATTATGTGATTTTTTCGACCATGTTGGTCTTGACATTGTCAGACAGTTGTAGTAGATGCTCATGACTAGTGACACCCCGATATTGGGCTTGTGTTATTAATTCCACAATGTTCATTTAGACTTACATTATTAGATATATGATTAAATAAAAGCTTAAAAATGACTTTTACTGAATAATGGTTAATTCGGGAATTGTGTCAGCTGGCCTAGTTTTATGGTAGGTTCCATCACGATCAGGTCGGTTTTGGGATCGTAACAGGAACGTACACTGTTTTCGCAGACTTTGAAGTTGATTCCCCTTTAGATGTCTAAGATTTTGATGTATTCATGTCAACCTAGTGTTGATACCCAATTTTTTCCTAAGTATATTTTTATACACAAAATACTTCCAAAATAGCATATTTTTGCATCTATAAGCACACCCAAGAGTTTTGGTATTTTTAATATTTTTTAAACCAATTTATTGCCTATTTTAATACAACAAAATCCAGTAATTATTCCCAAAATTATTATTTTTGGTGAATAATTCATTTTATTCTCACATTTACACCAAAATATAATTAAGGTAATTTTTTGCATATTTTTTACAAATTCATTTGGTATTTTTAAAGCTAAATTGCATATAATTGCAATTATAGCCTATCTTGTAATTTATAGCATTTTATGTTTATAAAATTAATTCTAATACTTTTCAATTAATATTTATTTAATATTCATTTACCCATTACTCTTAATTTGATTTTAAAATTTGTATTACTATTTTTATAAAAATTAAATGGGAAAACTGGCTATTTACGATTTGGCCTCAATTGCATTTCAATTATAGCCAATTTGGCAACCCCATTCAGCCAAAAATTGCCCAGCCTAATTTTGTCCAAACCCAACCCAATCCGGGTCCCCATTTAACCCGTTTAATACCAGCCGTTGATCCTTTAGATCAACGGCTCCCCTATTCCCTTTCCTTTTTAAATTCAAATGAGCCTAAAACCCTACCTCATTTTTCTCGGCCGCTGCCTCTGAATCCCCTCATCTCTCAACTGACCTCAAACCCTAGCCACCGCCTCTCATGGAAACCCTAATCTATGGCTTATCATGCTCATCGGAGGCTTATACTAGCCTCTCACGGCTTCTGCGTGCTAGTTTCTAAAGGTCCTATTGCCAGATCTTGAAGGGTTCTGACCAAGCCTTTGTTTGATGACTGCTCTCCGGTCGCCTTCAATCTTTGTCCGGCCAGTCATGCCTATTCGAGTTCAATCTTGGACTTTCCTGCTCAAATCGATGGTTTCCAAAGCCTTTCTCATCACCTGGGTTTCTCATCGAAACCCTAAGCTCTAAGGTTCCTTCGATTATTTTTTAGATCTACTCCGGATCTATGTGTGTGTGAACCTTCTATGCATTTTACTCAAAGTTTCATAAATTTTTTTTTTAGAAACTCTTTATTCTTCAACTAGGGTTTCATGTTAAGTTATTTCGAATCTCTTCTCTGATTCACGACATGTTTTACTCTGTTATTGTTTATGTTGTTTTCTATCTGAGGTAGCATATTAAAAAACCCTAATTTTTTGGGGATTTTTGTTGAGTTTCTTGGTCTGTTTGTTTGATTTGCCTTAATTTTTTTTTATCAGAGTTAGCATGTTGAAAACCCTAATTTTGGGATTTTGTTTGAGTTTCTGTTTGTTAATATTCGCTTGATTTACCTTTTTCTATATCTGAGTTAGCATAGCGAAAAACCTAATTTTTGGGGTTTATCCAAGATTTTGAACCTGTTTATTTGTTTATCTGCTTATCTTCTCTAAACTCGATTGATTTTAGAAAACCCTCGTTTCTTTGAGGACTATTCGATTTCTTTGAAGTTGTTTGCGCAACTCGTCTGTTGAAATTGCAGTGTGCTTCAATTCTCTTGACTATTTTGGTTCTGAGTTCTTTGCATGCTCCTGATATTCTTCTCTATTGTTAAACACTGAAACTTGACTATCATGCTTCGAATGTCTTCTTTTAGTTACTACTATATGCTGTTATTTTGCCATAATTTGGCTTCACTTGTATATTACTTGTGCATTCATTTATATATACTGAGTTCCTTCTGTGATTGATTCTCAAACTCGTGATTAATTTTCAAAACTTTTCCTTTGTGAAATCCTAATTTTACTCGCTTGTTATAGGGTAATTGATTCTTTCTCTTTGTTCGGCCTTACCAGATCCTTTCCAAAAATAATTACATTCCTATTCTTAGACTCAATCCCTTACTATATGATTTTACTGGTCCTTTTATGGCAACAATCATTACACTTACAAATTGATTTTCTTTCCTTATATTAACCCTGTTAGTATCTGTTGAGCAATAATCCCTTGATTAAAGGGAAGTCTTGTGTTAATTGATTCTGAATAGTGATTGTTTACATGTTTGTGGCTTATTATTTCTGTTTCACTCGTTTTCAAAACTATAAATACCCTACTCTCTTTTGTTTAAATACAAGAGCAATTTGAGTTCAAAATACACTTTTACCCTTAAAACTCTCTCTTTCTCTACTGCTACTTGTGTTGTTGCTTTGGCTAGCCAGCTGAAAGCCATGGCTAGACTGTTGGACTCTTGTTTGCTCTACTTTTTCTGCACTTTGCTTCTCTACTGGTATGTCCTAGTTAATTTACAAGCCTCAACAACAACATGTTTTCTTTAATCGCCCCAGTTTGTCATTCCAATCTACTTTTACTCATGTTTCTGCAGTCAAGATATGTTACTAGCATGCTGTAATATGTTCCTTTTTTTCTTTTGTAAATTAATGTTTATCTATATGTGCAGTCTATCAGTCATGTGTTTGCTACCTTATGAACCCCCATATCCCCTTATATGTTTTAAGTTAAGGTTCATAAACGTGGCAATATTTGAAGTTATTGTCCATGATTATGAACTGGACCCTTTGGGCCCTAAGCTTTGTCAATTTCCCATCCATATTCCCTTATTGCGTGTGCTAAGTAACAGCTTTGGCCTGACAGTATTTCATTTATTGCTCAGGCCATAGCTTGACCTCCAGTAGGTCTTTACTCTCTAATTGTTTAACCAACAGGTTTGGTCGGGGTTTTGCCAGTCTACTTTATGGCTGGGCATGACCACCAGCCTGCCTGGGTATCCCCTACCCCCTTTTATTGCACTTGCATTTCACTCTTAGAACTTAGGTTCTGCTCCTCTTGTGTGAGCCTTGCCTTGGGACCCTTGAGCTCCCTCTGAACTTGGACACATAAGGGCTGGCCCTTCCACATTGTACAACTCAATTTTTGGTTAACATCTTGGGTGTATGCACTGCCTGGGGTTCCTGAAATCCCTTGGATCTTTGAAACACCTTAGATGAGAGAAGGCTTGGAAATCTGGATCTCGGAAGTGGATCAATCTCATATTATTAGACATTAAGTCCGAATTATGTTGTTCAGATGCAGCTGATGATTCGTGATGTACTTTTTTAAGTCCAGATTTATTTCTTTTGGGCTGTAATAACTTGTATAAACTCGGGGATTTAGTAAAAAAAAGGGGAATGGGATTTATTTTTATGCTCTAAGGGTAGAGATCATGCCTATAGGGATTTATTATGATTTCTGCAACTTCACATATAGATATCCTGCCTATAGGGTTAACTCTTAATTTCTGCAACTCACACATAGAAATCATGCCTATAGGATTAACTTCTGATTTCTGCATCTCCACACATAGATATCCTGCCTATAGGATTGACTTCTAATTGTTCTGCAAATTCACATATAGAAACACTGTCTATAGACTACTGCATTTCTGCACACATAAGCGCCATTAGACAAACAGTTCGTAAGTTTAGTAACAAAAGCTGCATATAGATACCATGTTAATAGGACTTCTGTTAACGTCTGAAAAGGTGTCAAAATGGGTAAACGTATAGAAAGCATGCCTATAGGAAATCTTGAATCTGAATAAAAGCAATGTCAACTGCTGAACTCGTATTATGCTGTTAAAACTGGTAACCTTTTCTATAATCAATTTACATGTTTTCTAAAATCAGTAGACATCATGCCTAGTTCTAACCAACATTTAGACAAAAGGATTAATTAATCAATCAGATTGGTTTAGTCAACTGTATTCGAATGAGCCTAGTGTTGACTTTCCGTCTAAAAATATGCGTTGGACCAGTTCTCTCGTCGCTTTATTTAATTAAGACCAAATCAGTACGTGTAAGGCATGTTAAACTCTATGACCTTTATCTAATTTATGGAGGCGTATCTGAGCCCTATTTGTTTGTCTGTTTCCCCTTTATTTGCATTACGTATTTTTGATTGGCGCCTTAGTATTTTTTTCCTTTGAAAACTTCTAAAAGCCCCGAACCCCTATACATTTAGGATTAGTAGTCCTTTTACCTCCGGGACTGATAGGATTGGGACGGGTAATAGCATGCAATAAGTAACGATACTATTCCGCGTTTTAATACCTTAACGGGATGGGAAAGGGTAGATATGGAGATGATGATCACACGATAACACTATGCATACAATTGGGTACTGGTGTTGTGTGAATGATCCGTGTGATTTATAAACCTAGGACCTCCCTCCCTCTTTGTTATCTTTTTCAGAATTTTAAAGTTGTTCAGTTTTCAGTTTCTCTTCTTTTACTTCAATTCTTTGCACCTAAAAATCTCTCTTTTAATTGTCTGAATTTTAGTATTGTTTCGCCTCAAACTTCCGCCTCTTTCACTCCTTTTAAGTTACTTGCATCAACTATTTGTCCCTTTCCCTTTTACCCGTATATCTTTTCTTTAATTACAAAGCTACTTTCTTCCAAATTTCAGCACTTTTAAACCTTTTGTACTTTTTATTTTGCAACCATTATGTGAAAGTTTCCTCGTATTTGCAATGCTTGCTTGCCTACTTGTTGTTTGTATTTAAAGTCACAATTGTAGCATATGTGGGAACCACACTAGTGGATTTGGAGGGGTGCCTAACACCTTCCCCTCGAGATAATTTTTATCCCTTACCCAAACTCTGGTTCTTCATCTTAAATTCTTTCTTAAAGTGTCCTAATGCACTATAATCATTAGGTGGCGACTCTCCAAATACAAAACCCAATCCTAAACAGGAATAGAGTTGTCTTTCCTAAATGTCGTAAACCCGATTTCTCGCTCTCTAGAGGGAGGGGAAAAGGGGGCGTCGACAGCGTGGCGACTCTGCTGGGGATTTCTTTAGGCTTTTACCATTTCGTGTTATATGTGACTTTATTGCTTTCTTTTATTGCTTTTGTTTAAATGCCTTTATTTGAAACTGAGTTGTTTCTTTTGTTTCTTTTTTCCTTAATTCTTTCATTTACCGCTTTTCCCACCAATGCTATTGTAATTTTTGAGAAATTATTGTAAACTTTGTTGTATGAACGTGAAAATACATGTCAATTTCTTTCATTCTTGTAAACTATAGCTTCAACATCATATTCCACTTGTTCCAAACAAATACTATAGCAACGCTTATAATGAGTAGTTGCGCTCTTCCAATACAATTACCCCTAAATTTGGCAAAGGCATATTTGTGGTAAAACCAGTCGATTTGCGGTGCAGTCGACAGTTCCGTGCCTTTCCCTCTTGAGTTGTCCGCTCAAGGGTACCTGTCTAATACCCCAGTAGGAACCTTACTCCGTTTAAAACTGTACATGCATCATGGTCAAACCTAGTCGAGTCAGTTATGTTGTCCGCATAATGATTCATTAAGATAGCCTTGTCCAAAGTCCATCGGATTTCCCTGAAACCCAAACGGACACCTCCATATTCTGTGCATTTATTTGGAAAACTAAAGTGCTTGCTATGCTAATTATTGGTTTAAATAGTTGAGTCTGGTGGGGGTAAGGGCCTAACGCTTTGTTTTGCAGAAAATGAGGTACGAAGTCCCCAGATTTGGCATGGTAACCAACATTCATCCAAGGCTGTTGAATTGGTGGAAAGACTTACACTCTAGTGATCAGACACTCTTCCGTAAGTACTTAGGGAATTTGCCTTCTCTTCTAGAGATTTAGCCTAACAACAGAATCATAGAGGCTGCGACATTGTTTTGGGATAGTGACAAGTCCGTGTTCCGCTTCAGGGACCTTGAAATGACTCCTTTGCTCAAAGAAATAGGAGGTTTAGCTGGTATTCCTTGGGAGACTTCGGGTTTGCTTATGCCAGAGAATCGCAAAGGAAGGGGTTTCTTTAACATGATAGGACTGAAGAAGAACCCAGACTTAACATTCTTGAAAGACTCTTACATCCCATTCGACTATCTATACGAGAGATACGGCCATAGCAAGTCGCACCACACCTATTCAGATGAGTTCGCCAATAACTCATTGGGGCATGTCCATAGAAGGGTCTTCGTTTGTATGTTTTGCTTTTAGGGAATGATGGTGTTCCCTATGAAAAAGGCTAGGATCTACACCAGGCTGGCCATGGTAACCAAGACTTTGATGGAAGGAATTGGTAGGCAGACTTTCAGCATAGTGCCCATGATCATTGCTCAGATATACCGTGCCTTGGACAACTGTCAGCAAAAGGGCAGTCATTTTGAGGGTTGTAACTTATTACTTCAGCTCTGGCTCATGGAACACCTCCAGAAAGGGGAATACTGACAAGAGATCCTACCCAGGGACTGGGATGATCACATCTCCTTTCACCAGCCAAGGCGTATGAACTATATGCCTAAAATGTTCGCTCAGCCAGAGGACGCTAGAGGATGGATAGAATTATTTGAAAATCTGAAAGAAGACTAGGTACAATGGATGGTTGAGTGGTTCCCCACGGATGAATTCATTGTTCGATCCCGGGATGCACCATTTCTCATACTAATTGGTTTTAGAGGAACGTATCCCTATGTTTCTCTCCGAGCCATGAGGCAGGTTGGAAGAAAGCAAATCATACAAAGGTTCGACAAAATGAGTCACTTCAGGGCTGATTTTCAGGACGATGATAGCCCTCACAAGTGCCAAGCTCAGCACTTGTGGCACTGCAAACTCGTTTTGGGGAAAGAATCTATTGAGCCGGAAAGGTATCACGCCGGTTGTGTGCCACACTATTCGGGTTAGTTAGAAGATAATGGCATGGGTCAGCCCGGGTTCGCTCGAGGTCACAAAATTATCGACGAGCACGCTGAAGCACTGGTTAAGTATAATCAACTACGTAAGAGAATTCAAGAGTGTGAAAGTGAGCACCAGGAAAAACAAGAAGCCCATTAGAAGTTCATCGAGGAGTGGAAAGATATGGCTGCCAGCGCCAACAACCGACTAAGCTATCTAGAGCGGGGTCTAGTAGAGCTGGAAGGGAAGTTCATCAAGAGAATTGAAGATTGTCAAAACTCTAAAGGAAAAGCAGGCGAACATCTGGCCCGAGCTTATTTGCTGCTAGGACTACGCGAGCTGGTGAAGCTGTTCGAGGGAGTCGAAGATGCCAAATCTGGAGAAAGTCCTTCTGGGACCTGTCACACCTCCTTTTTACTACCAAAGTTTTAATACACCCCGTGAAGGGCGTAATAAAGGAGTTTTTCCAATTAAAGGACAGTCGGAACGGGATTTATTTATTTATTTATTCAGAGTCTCCACTTGAGAGATTAATGGTATCCCAAGTCACCAGTTGAATCCCGAACCGAGGAAATATGACTCTGTTAACAATCCGCGAACCAGAAATCCGGATAAGGAATTCTGTTAACCCGGGAGAAGGTGCTAGGCACTCTCGAATTTCGTGGTTCTAGCACGGTCGCTCAACTGTTGTATTTGATTTTATCTGATTTTCATATATATTCTATTTTTATGTGCCTTTTATTAATAACCCGCTTTTATTGTTGAATTTTTTACAAGAATTGCAACGTCGTGAAAATGTATTTCGGACCACACCATACCAGTACACCTGTGGCCTTTAACACATTTCAACTTCGTTGAGATTTGGATTTGGGTCACATAAATGTGCACCCGTATTTAAGAAAGTAATATTATTATAAATCGCGCCTAAAGCATCTACGTGTTAATTAACTTTGAGAAAGACTGTGGAATTCGCTAAACAATCCTTCCAATTCTAATATTTTTGTAAGCAATTATTGAGGACCTTGTAATTTTATTCTTTAATTGTGGCAAGGCTCAACTCATTTATATTATTAAAGGGCAATCCTAAAGAAGCTATAGTCTTTTTTGGTTTCTATTATTAACTCAAAGCAAAGAACTCTAACTAATTCTAGCATTTTTATTATTTGTAGCAATCTTTTTTTTAAGATTTTAATAGGCCCAATAAGCAATATTGTTAAAGATCTATAGAAAATACGCCTTAAACAGGCCAAGCCTTCACATGTAAAGCTGAAAATGACGTGGGTTTATGTTAAATGAATTCAAAGCCCAAAGTCCCATTGGACAAAGAGGCCTTGCTCATATCTGAAATTTGGTGCAAGTATCAAACCTAGTTGTGATGAATTGATTTTCAACTACTCTAAGTATTTTCAATAACACTGCAGAAAATTAATGAAGAAACACTTAAAATTTATGTTCAAATTCATTTGTTCATTTATTTAACTATCAATTCTGATTATTAATGAAATAAAAAACCGAATAAGGCTATAGATTCTGAAATCAAACAAATATTCATTGAATTATTAAAAAAAACGTTAGAGCTACTAAAAATTTATGAAATTATTACTTTTATCTATTAAACTTTCATTCAAAGTTAAACTAAACTAATCCAAGTAAATCGTGCTCACCGAAA
>MU783215.1:2789-29467 GCA_026770625.1 Nicotiana glauca
ATTTAGTTTACAATTGAAGTTGATAAATTTAGTGGATAAACCAAAAATGATAGAAGCAAAATTAGGAGCCAAAACACCTTCCTAGACTTCACAAATACTCAACTCCCATAACTAGCTCCCTGAGGAAATTGACCTCGAAACCACTATCGGGTAAAAGTTATTAGCGCCCACTCTTCCCAAGGGTTGAATCCGCATCGATCAAACTCCGAAGGCATTAGAGCAGGTAATGATGCTAGAGGCCCTACTTCACACCAGAGCAATATGATCAAATTCTGAAGCTGCTTGGCAAGGAAATGTAGTAGAAAACTCAGTCAATTCAGTCAACATGGCATGTAATGATGCTAATTACTGCTTTCTTAGTAGAATCAGAAAACAAAAGAGTGAATTGTAGACACTAGAGGGACAAATCATATGACCTCTGACTTGAGTCTGTTGGAAAACACAGTTAAAGTAGGAAATTCAAAAGAAAAAAGAGTTAATCCACCTAATGGATCCTTCACTCATGTGACTCATTCAGGGACCTATAGATTGATAGATAAGGAAGTAGTGAGCAATGTACTGTACATCCTAGATTTTAAGTGTGATCTACTATCACTGTCAAAGCTCATAAGAGAATTAAGACGCTCAGCTTTGGTTTTTCCTGAATTCTGTGTGTTCCAGGACCTTTGCAATGGGAAGGTCAGGGGGATTGGTAAGAAAAGAGGAGGACTATATCTGCTTACACAAGTGCCTACTAAAGATAGTTCAAATTAGTTGGTTATCTTGGTTGCAAGCAAGGAAAAACAAGATGCTAAGCTTTGTCATAGTAGATTAGGTCATGCCTCTTTGAAGCCATCGAGTCAAAATTTTCATTTTTCTCAAAATAATTGTAGAAGTCAGTTGGAAAAATGTGTTTTGTGTACGTTAGCTAGACACACTAGATTGCCTTTCCCAGACAGTACTAGTAGAGCTTGTGAAGTTTTCAACTTGTTTCACATTGATGTATGGCGGCCTTACAATGTACAAACCTTTGATGGTAATAAATTCTTTCTTACTATAGTAGATGATAACTCTAGAATGGCTTGGTTGTACTTGTTAAAATTGAAAAGTGATGTGATGGTTGTGCTGCGAAACTTCATTAAATTGATACTGAATCAGTTTAACAGAACGATCAAGGTAATTAGATCAGATAATGGAGGAGAATTCTTAAAAAATGAGTGTAGTGATCTCTTACAACAACATGGAATTGTGCATCAGAAGACTTGTATCTATACTCCTCAGCTAGATGGAATAACTGAGATGAAGCATAGACACTTATTGGAAGTAGCAAGAGCCTTGAGATTTCAAGGAGGAATTCCCTTGAGGTACTAGGGGCACTATGTTCTCATTGCTGTTTACATCATTAATAGACTGCTATTAGTGACTCTGAATGGTAAAAGTCAATATGAAATGTTCAATAAACACAAAGCCAACTTGCAACATTTAAGGACATTTGGATGTCTTTGCTATGCCAAGAAACTGAACAACCATGATATGTTTGGTACAAGAGCTATAGCAGCTGTTCTAATGGGGTATTCAAAAGTTACTAAAGGCCATGTGTTACTTTTAACTATTTAGAAGTTCATTGTAAATAGGGATGTTATTTTCAGGGAAATAGTCTTTCCTTTAAAAAACAAGAGGCAATCACAATACCAACTATTTATAGAACCAGATGACTCTTGTCATGATGCTTTTCTTGGTGTAGAAACTCCTGTTGCAACAGAACCAAATGAGGCATCTTCTCCTATTGAGGATGTGCAAGTGACAGATCAACCTGCTACCCCACATGTGCAAAATATTGACATTGGCCATGAGGACTAGTTGAATCAACTCCCTACTCCAATTGAACAGGACGTTAGTTATGAGAACCAACTTAACCATGAGTCTCTTGCACTTCAAGGGCACTTCAGGATCCCATAGTGCCTTCCTCTTCACAATCTGTTGTTCCAGATGTGGAGCCTTTGAGAAGATCGGATAGAGATAAAAGGAATCCTGCATAGATGAGTGACTATATTATAGCTACAACAACAACGGACCCCAATATCCCATATGCTATACATAACTATATCAACACTACCTCATAGTTTTTACATCAATCACTGAGCCAAGAACTTATTCGGAAGCTTCACAATACCCACACTGGGTGGAAGCAATGAAGGCAGAGATTCAAGCCCTTAAAGAGAACAAAACATGGGAGGTTGTTCAACCACCACCAGGGAAGTCTTCTATAGGTTGCAAATGGGTCTTCAAGGTTAAGTATCAATCCAATGGTGTTGTAGAAAGAGTTAAAGTAAGACTCATGGAAAAAGGGTACAATCAACAGGAAGGACTTGACTATCAAGAAACCTTCTCACAGTGGTGAAAATAGCAATTGTTAGAGTAGTGATTTCCATGGCAGCTGCTCAAGGTTGGCATCTTCATCAAATGGATGTTTACAATGCCTTTATCTAAGGCGACCTTTATGAAGAGGTTTACATGCAGCTCCAGAAGTTTTTGCAAGCTAGGGGGAGAATAAAGGAGCACTTTGTAGGCTTGTCAAATCCTTATATGGACTCAAGCACGCTAGCAGACAATGGAATGTGAAGCTATCTGAAGCACTGATCAAGCAAGGTTTTGTACAAAGTAATTTGGACTATTCCTTGTTCAGAAAGAAGCATTGGAGAAACATTGTGATTATCCTAGTGTATATGGGGGATATGTTAGTGAAAGAAAACAACTTAGCACTAATTCTTGCTACAAAAAGGGATTTACAAGAAGCCTTCAAAATAAAAGACCTTGGTGAGCTAAAATACTTCTTGGGGATTGAATTCTACAGGTCACAACAAGGAATCTTGATGAATCAGAGAAAATATTCTTTAGAACTCATTTCAGATATGGGATTGAGTGCCTCCAAAGCAGTAAATACACCTCTTGACAGTAATTAGAAATTCACCAACAAAGAATCAGATGATGTTGCAAGGGAAAACACTTATGAGAGGTTTGAAGATAGAGAGCAATACTAAAGGCTGATTGGTAAACTGTTGTACCTGATATTAACTGGGCTTGATATTTCTTTTGTTGTGGAGACACTTTGCCAATTCATGCAACTACCTAAAAGGTCTCATTGGGAGACAACATCAAGAATTATAAAGTACATTAAAAGGTGTGACGACCCGGCCGATCGTCTTAAGAATTAACATCCCGATCCCCTATTAACTACTTCCCCTAAGTTCATTTCTGCTATTTTGGTTTGCCGGATCGTTCGGTGTTGGGTTTCCGACCGTTTTGGGACACTTAGTCCCTAAATGAGAGCTTAAGTGTTGAAAAGTGGTCTGTAGTCGGAACAGTGTGAAGATGTCCTCAGAATAGAAATCTGATGGTTCTGTTAGCTCCGTTAGGTAATTTCGGAGTTGGGAGCATGTTCGGAATGTATTTTGGAAGTTCGTAGCTCATTTAGGCTTGAAATGTCGAAGTTTGAATTTTTGAGGTTTCTGGTCTGATAGTCAGTTTTTGATCCGTCAGATTGGAATTCCAGAAGTTGCAGTAGCTTCGTCATGTCAGTTGGGACGTGTGTGCAAAATTTTAGGTCATTCAGACGAGGTTTGGTTAGGTTTTTGATCGAAAGTGTATTTTTTTTAGAATTTGAAGTTCTTAGGCTTAAATCATTGATTAATTTGGGTTTCCGCCGTTGTTTTAGGTGGTTTAAGGATTGGTACAAGTTTGAATGAGGCATTAGGTGTTATTGGTGCTTTTAGTTAAGGTTCCAGGGGCCTCGGGATGAATTCGGATGGTTGACGGAAGGTTTTTGAAGTTGAAGAATTGCTGAAGACTGCTGGTACCTGTCATAACCGCACCTGCGGTTTGGGTTCTACAGGTGCGGAGCCGCAGAAGTGGCCTGTCCATCGCAGGAGCGGGATTTGAGTGTTTCTTCAATTTCCGCAGGTGTAGAAGTTTAATCGCAGAAGCTGTTACGCACCTGCGAGAGAATAGTTGCAGAAGCTGCTCGTTTTCCGCTTACGCGGGACCGCAGAAGTGGTCCCTTGTCCACAGAAGCGAAAATGCCTGAGCAGATATAGAAATTTCGAGGGTTAGATTTCATAAGTTAGAAAAATTAAATTGAGCTCGGGGAAGGGCGATTTTCAGAGGGTTTTGAAGAGAAGATTATTGGGTAACGTTTCTTTAATCCCTTCTACTTATATTTCATCATTTTGTAGTTAAATCCATCATTAAAATTCGAATTTGGGATCAAAAATTGGAAAACAATTAGGTGAAACTTCATAGGCTAAACTATTGGATTTTGAGTGGGTGTTTGACCTCCGATTTGGGAGATTTTTATATGGTTATCCTCGTGAGAGTACGAGGTTCTGAAAATGTGAAAATTATTCGATTCAGAGACGTTGGCTTGAAGGGCATTTTGGTCATTTCACCTAATTTTATGCCGTAGCTTTGAATTAAATAGCAAAACCAGTTGTTTGCGATGTTATTTATAATGTGTAATTAAATTGAATAGATTCGGGCCATTTGGAGTCGGATGCTCGTGGCAAGGGCGTGATTTCTGGTTGATTTCGTACCGCTTCGAGGTAAGTGGCTTGTCTAACCTTGTGTGAGGGACCTTTCCCCTTAGGATTTGTTATTTG
The DNA here is from genome assembly GCA_026770625.1 of Nicotiana glauca. Classification (NCBI taxonomy): domain Eukaryota; kingdom Viridiplantae; phylum Streptophyta; class Magnoliopsida; order Solanales; family Solanaceae; genus Nicotiana; species Nicotiana glauca. Next base: position 7,424 of record MU783215.1, read on the forward strand.
GTATTTGAAGTGCCTTGTACGCGAGGTGACAAGCGCGTACTTGAGCCATTTGTTGAAAATCCGGTTGTTACTTAAAATATTGAGATTAAGTTTCCTTCATATTTGTTTTATTCCATTTGCAATTATAACCTGTGTTAGATTAGAAAAGCATGTTTAGTTGATTTAACTTGCCTAATTGCTTACGTTGCCTTGACTGTACTACGTGAAACATGCTAGACTAGTACTACCTGTCGCTTGTCTTTTGTACTTCATTTCCATGTACCTTCTGGTTGTGATTGTGCATTTATATTGGGACTACGGATGTGGGATTCCAGTAGCTCCCCCCTTGTTTGTTTACTATGGGATTGCGGGTTCGATTCCTGATAGATCCCCCTGCACATTTACTTTGGGACTGGGGGTTAGATTCCCGATAGATCCCCCTGCACTTTTACTTTGGGACTGCGGGTTAGATTCCCGTTAGATTCCCCTGCATATTGATGGTTGGATTATGGGACGGTATCCCGGAGATCCTTCGGATTGGCACATGAGTTGGACTATGGGATGGTATCCCGGGATATCCACTGGATAGTAGAGAAAGGGGCTACATGACAAGACCCTCATTGTTATCATTAATATTGAACTGTATTTACTCTGTGTTTACTTTGTTGTTATGTAGTTGTTATTGCCTCATTGACCTGTCTTAACATAATGATGTACTCATTATTTCTTTCAGATTTTCATACTGTTAACTATTATTATATTTTGCCTCAGTAGGGCCCTGACCTTCCTCGTCACCACCCAACCGAGGTTAGGCTTGGCACTTACTGAATACCGCTGTGGTGTACTCATGCCCTTCATGTGCATGTTTTCTTTCATGTGCAGATTAGCCAGGCACCTCTACTCAGACACACTATCCTTGAGGCGAGGAGATACATGGAGACTTCGAGGTATATCTGCCACGTCCGCAGACCAGGAGTCTCTATTCTGTTCCAGCTTTAGTATTTTATTCATTCCTTTTCTCCCAGTTGTTTAGATATTCTGGAGTTAGAGCAGCATACTATGTTCCTGTTAGCCTGTGGTTCCCGTGAGTTTCCGGGTTTTGGGTTGAGATTTTTGACTTCTGCACTTATTATGAGTTTTATATGCCGAGTGGCAGTTATATACATGTTTCTTTCAGTTATTCAGTCTTAATTAGCTATTTTTTGCAAATTATGTTAAATTGTTTCGCATTGTTAGGCTTACCTAGTTGTAGGAACTAGGTGCCATCACGACATGTTCATGGAGGGTGAATGGGGGTCGTGACAAGTTGGTATCAGAGCTCTAGGTTCATAGGAGTCACAAAACACAGGACGGTTTATTAGAGTCTCGCTGATCGGTACGGAGACGTCTGTACTTATCTACGAGAGGCTATGTAACTGTTTAGGAAAAATCTTCATTTCATTTGAATTCCTTGTCGTGCGATATTTTTGAGCATCAATTCTAAACTTCTGACTTCTATTCTCTCACAGATGGTGAGGACACGTGCTACTCGAGACGATCAGGCACCCGCGCCCCCTACTGCAGCTGCTAGAGGCCGGGGCCGGGGCCGGGGGAGAGGTCGAGGACACGCACGTGGTACAGCCGGAGCACCTGTGCGAGCTGCCGTCGAGGTACCACCAGCGGATCCAGCCGGAGCCCAGGCACCTGGCACACCTACTACTGCCACTACTACTCCAGCGCTCCAGGAGACTTTGGCTCAGTTCATGAGCATGTACACCACCTTAGCTCATGCAGGGTTGCTTCCCCTTGCTGCAGCCATATCCCAGGCTGGGGGAGGGGCACTGACTCTCGCCGTCCGCACTCCTGAGCAGCGAGTGCAGGTTGAGCAGGTTCCCAAGATTATTCCCGTGCCGCCTGCAGCGCCTGTTCAGCCCGAGGAGGGGTCAGCTGCTTCAGAGGACGAGCAGCGGAGACTTGAGAGGTTTAAGAAATATGATCTCCCAGTTTTCAGTGGATTAGAATCAGATGATGCTTTGGGATTTCTATAGGAGAGTCATCGTATTCTTTGTACTATGGGCATAGTGGAGTCCAGCGGGATTTCTTTCACTGCTTTCAGCTTTGGGGAGCCGCCTATGATTGGTGGCGTACTTATGAGTTAGATAGTCCAGTCGAGGCTGCTTCACTGACTTAGACCCAGTTCTTGGATATGTTTATGAGAGAGTTCGTCCCCCGGAGTCTCATGGACGCATGGCGCGCAGAGTTTGAGCATTTGCGCCAGGGTGCTATGATAGTTTCGGAGTATGCTATTCGCTATACTAGATTGGCCAGTCATGCACCGGCTTTGGTTGCTACAGTTCGAGAGAGAGTTTGCGGGTTCATTGAGGGCCTTATCCCACCCATCAGGTCTAGCATGGCTCGAGAGTTGGGGATGGACATTCCTTATCAGCAGGTAGTGAGCATTGCTAGGAGGATTGAGGGTATGCTAGCTAGGGAGCGAGGGGAGAGAGAGGCCAAGAAGTCTCAAGAGTCGGGTCACTACTCTGGTGCCCGTACCCCAGTAGCAGCTCGTTATGGCAGAGGTTATTCAGGTCGCCCTGTAGATTCAGCTCTTCTAGCAGCGGGCAGTGCTCCAGCTTCGCCTACACCTCAGGAGCCTTACTATGCACCTCCAGTTTCTAGCATGCCTCCTGCGCGGGGTGCTTCCAGAGGTCAGTCCCGCAGGCCTAGCCCCAGTCAGTCACAGCCACCACGTCCTCCCAGAGCTTGTTCCGAGTGTGGTGACACATGCCACATGGTTAGGGACTGCCCCAGACTTGGTAGGGGTGCATCTTCACAGAGTGCTCAGCCACAACGGGCTCCTCAGAGTTCTCATGCCATGATCACAGCTCCAGCTGCTACCCCACCTGCCCAGCCGGCTAGGGGCGGAGGTCGGGGAGAGAGAGGTCACCCTCGAGAGAGGGGCCGAGCCAGATATTATTGTATTCCTGCTCACACTGAGGCTGTTGCCTCCGACTCCGTCATTACAGGTATTATACTGGTTTGTCACAGAGAGGCATCGGTTCTATTCGATCTGGGCTCTACTTATTCTTATGTGTCTTCTTACTTTGCTCCGTATTTGGGTGTGCCTCGGGATTCTTTGAGTGCCCCCGTTTATGCTTCTACTCTTGTGGGAGATTCTCTTATTGTGGATCGCGTTTATCGGTCATGTTTGGTTACTATTCGTGGTTTTGAGACTAGAGCGGACTTATTATTACTCGGTATGGTGGATTTTGACATTATTTTGGGCATGGACTCGTTGTCGCCCCATTTTTCTATTCTTGATTGTCACGCCAAAGCCGTGACGCTATGCCAGGTATTCCGTATATTGAGTGGAGTGGTACTTTAGATCACACTCCCAGTAGCGTTATCTCTTTTCTTAAAGCTGAGCGTATGGTTGAGAAGGGGTGTGCCGCATATTTAGCTTATGTGAGAGATGCCAGTGTTGATACCCCTTCTGTTGATTCAGTTCCAGTGGTACGGGATTATCCCGATGTGTTTCCAGCTGATCTTCCAGGCATGCTGCCCAATAGAGACATTGATTTTGGCATTGATCTGTTGCCGGGCACTCAGCCCATTTCCATTCCTCCATATTGTATGGATCCTCTTGAGTTGAAGGATCATTTTCAGGAATTGCTTGCTAAGGGTTTTATTCGACCCAGTGTTTCATCGTGGGTAGTGCTCTTGTCCTGTTTGTGAAGAAGAAGGATAGTTCTATGCGTATGTGTATTGATTATCGCCAGTTGAACAAAGTTACAGTGAAGAACCGTTATCCTTTGCCTCGTATCGATGATCTGTTTGACCAGCTTCAAGGCGCACAGGTGTTTTCTAAGATTGACTTGCGCTCAGAGTACCATCAGTTGAAGATTCGGGAGCCAGATATTCCGAAGACTGCCTTCAGGACTCGGTATGGTCATTACGAGTTCCTTATTATGTCATTTGGGCTGACTAATGCCCTAGCAACTTTCATGCACTTGATGCATAGTGTATTCAGGCCATATCTTGACTCATTTGTTACTATTTTTATTGATGATATTCTGGTGTATTCCGGAAGTCGGGAAGATCATGAGCAGGACTTGAGGACCGTGCTTCAGACCTTGAGGGAGAAGAAGTTATATGCAAAGTTCTCAAAATGTGAGTTTTGGATGAGTTCTGTGGCATTCTTAGGCCATGTGATTTTGAGTGAGGGTGTTCGGGTGGATCCGAGGAAGATAGAGGTCGTACAGAGTTGTCCCAGGCCTTCCTCAGCTACAGATATTCGTAGTTTCCTTGGTTTGGCGGGCTACTACCGTTTCTTCGTGGAGGGCTTTTCATCGATTACGACCCTTATGACTAGATTGACACAGAAGGGTGCCCCACTTCAGTGGATAGAGGAGTGTGAGGCGAGCTTTCAGAAGCTCAAGATAGCTTTGACTACAGCCCTAATTTTGATGTTTCCTACCGATTCGGGGTCTTATACTGTCTATTGTGACTCCTCGAGAGTTGGTCTTGGAGCGGTGTTGATGCAGGACAGTAGGGTGATTTCCTACGCGTCCAGACAGTTGAAGATACATGAAAAGAATTATCCTATCCACGACCTTGAGTTAGCTGCCATTGTTCATGCCTTAAAGATCTGGCATCATTATTTGTACGGCGTGCCTTGTAAGATCTATACTGACCACCGGAGCTTGCAGCACTTCCTCAAGCAAAAGGATCTAAATATGCATCAGAGGAGGTGGTTAGAGTTGCTGAAGGATTATGACATTACTATTCTGTATCACCCCGGCAAGGGCAATGTGGTGGCGGATGCCTTGAGTCGCCGGACGGAGAGTTTGGGTAGTTTGGCATATTTACCAGCTTCAGAGAGGCCTATGGCGATGTATGTTCAGGCCTTAGCCAGTCAGTTTGTGAGATTGGATCTTTCGAAGCCCAGTCGGGTTCTAGCCTGTGTGGTCTCCTGGTCTTCCCTATTTGATCATATTCGAGAGCAGCAGTATGATGACCCTCATTTGCTTGTCCTTCAGGACAAGGTCCAGCGTGGAGATGCCAGAGATGTCACCATTAGAGATGACGGGGTATTAAGGATGCAGGGCCGAATTTGTGTGCCCAATATTGATGGTCTTCGAGAGTTGATCCTAGCAGAGGCCCATAGTTCGCGGTATTCCATCCATCCGGGTGCCTCGAAGATGTATCAGGACTTGAGGCAGCACTATTGGTGGAGGCAGATGAAGAAAGATATAGTTGGTTATGTGTCTAGATGCCTCAACTGCCAGCAGGTGAAGTACAAGCACCAGCGCCCGGGTGGGTTGCTTCAGCAGATAGAGATCCCGGAGTAGAAATGGGAGCGCATCACCATGGACTTTGTATCGGGGCTCCCACGGACCTTGAAGAAGTTTGATGCTATTTGGGTCATTGTGGATCGACTGACCAAGTCCACTCATTTCATTCCTGTGTGTACCATTTATTCATCGGAGTGGTTGGCAGAGATTTATATCCGGGAGATCATCCATTTGCATGGAATTCCAGTTTCTATCATTTCAGACAGAGGTACCCAGTTTACATCGCAGTTCTGGAGAGCCGTGCAGCAGGAGTTAGGCATTACTCGGGTGGAGTTGACCACAACATTTCAGCCCCAGACGGACGGACAGTTCGAGCGCACTATTCAGATTCTTGAGGATATGCTCCATGCATGTGTGATTGAGGTTGGAGGGTCTTGGGATGATTTCTTGCCATTGGTGGAGTTTGCTTACAACAACAGTTATCAGTCCAGCATTCAGATGGCGCCGTATGAGGCCTTATATGGTAGGAGGTGTAGATCTCCGGTGGGTTGGTTTGAGCCGGGTGAGGCCAGGCTATTGGGCACAGAGTTGGTTCAGGACGCATTGGAGAAGGTTAAGATGATTCAGGATAGGCTCCGTACAGCCCAGTCCAGACAGAAGAGTTACACGGATAGGAATGTTCGTGATGTTTCATATATGGTTGGTGAGTGAGTTCTGCTTCGGTCTCGCCTATGAAAGGCGTCATGAGGTTTGGGAAGAAACGAAAGCTGAGTCCGAGGTTTATTGGCCCTTTTGAGATCTTGAGGCGAGTTGGGGAGGTTTCTTATGAGCTCACCTTACCTCCCAGTTTGGCCGGAGTTCATCCGGTATTCCATGTTTCGATGATCCGGAGATAACACGGTGACCCGTCACACGTGTTGGATTTCAGTTCAGTCCAGTTGGACAAGGATCTATATTATGTTGAAGAGCCAGTGGCTATATTGGACAGGCAGATCAGAAAGTTGAGGTCAAAGAACATAGCTTCAGTAAAGGTTCAATGGCGGGGTTAGCTGGCCGAGGAGGCGAACTGGGAGACCGAGCATGATATATGCAGCCAGTACCCTCATCTTTTCACTACTTCAGGTATGTTCTCTATGCTCATTCGAGGACGAACAAATGTTTAAGTGTAGGGAGATGTGACGACCCGACCGGTCGTCTTAAGAATTAACACCCCGATCCCCTATTAACTGCTTCCCCTAAGTTCATTTCTACTATTTTGGTTTGCCAGGAAGTTAGGTGTTGGGTTTCGGAGAGTTTTGGGACACTTAGTCCCTAAATGAGAGCTTAAGTGTTGAAAAGTAGTCCGTAGTAGGAACAATGTGAAGACGACCTCGGAATGGAAATCTGATGGTTCCGTTAGATCCATTAAGTGATTTCGGGGTCGGGAGCGTGTTCGGAATGCATTTTGGAAGTCCGTAGCTCATTTTAGGCTTGAAATGCCGAAGTTTGAACTTTTGAAGTTTCCGCTCCGATAGCGAGTTTTTGATCCGTCGGATTGGAATTCCAGAAGTTACAGTAGCTTCTTCATGTCATTTGGGACGTGTGTGCCAAACTTTAGGTCATTTGGACGAGGTTTGGTTAGGTTTTTGATCGAAAGCGTGTTTTATTAGAATTTGAAGTTCTTAGGCTTAAATCATTGATTAATTTGGATTTCCAGCGTTGTTTTAGGTGGTTTAAGGATTGGTACAAGTTTGAATGAGGCATTAGGTGTTATTGGTGCTTTTGGTTAAGGTCCCGGGGGCCTCAGGATTAATTCGGATGGTTGACGGAAGGTTTTTGAAAGTTGAAGAATTGCTGAAGACTGCTGGTACCTGTCATAACCGCACCTGCAGCTTGGGTTCCGCAGGTGCGAAGCTGCAGAAGCGGCCTGTCCATCGCGGGAGCAGGATTTGAGTGTTTCTTCAGTTTTTGCAGGTGCGAAAGTTTAACATAAGCGGGACCGCAGAAGCAGTCCCTTATCCGCAGAAGCGAAAATGCCTGAGCAGATGTATAAATTTCACGGGTTAGATTTCATAAGTTAGAAAAATTAAATTGAGCTCGGGGAAGGGCGATTTTCAGAGGATTTTGAAGAGAAGATTATTGGGTAACATTTCTTTAATCCCTTATACTTATATTTCATCATTTTGTAGTTAAATCCATCGTTAAAATTCGAATTTGGGATCAAAAATTGGAAAACAATTGGGTGAAACTTCATAGGCTAAACTATTGGGTTTTGAGTGGGTGTTTGACCTCCGATTTGGGAGATTTTTATATGGTTAGACTCGTGAGAGTACAAGGGTTCTGAAGATGAGAAAATTCTTCGATTCCGAGGCATTGGCCTGAAGGGTATTTTGGTCATTTCACCTAATTTCACGTCATAGCTTTGAATTAAATAGCAAAACCAGTTGTTTGTGATGTTATTTACAATGTATAATTAAATTGAATAGAATCGGGCCATTTGGAGTCGGATACTCGTGGCAAGGGCGTGATTTCTGGTTGATTTTGTACCGGTTCGAGGTAAGTGGCTTGTCTAACCTTGTGTGGGAGACCTTTCCCCTTAGGATTTGTTATTTGGTATTTGAAGTGCCTTGCACGCGAGGTGACAAGCGCGTACTTGAGCCATTTGTTGAAAATCCGATTGTTACTTAAAATATTGAGATTGAGTTTCCTTCATATTTGTTTTATTCCGTTTGCAATTATAACCTGTGTTAGATTAGAAAAGCATGTTTAGTTGATTTAACTTGCCTAATTGCTTATGTTGCCTTGACTGTACTACGTGAAGCATGCTAGACTAGTACTACCTGTCGCTTGTCTTTTGTACTTTATTTTCATGTACCTCCTGGTTATGATTGCGCATTTATATTGGGACTACGGATGGGATTCCGGTAGCTCCCCCGTTGTTTGTTTACTTTGGGACTGCGGGTTCGATTCCCAATAGATACCCCTGCACTTTGGGACTGGGGGTTAGATTCCCGATAGATCCCCCTGAACTTTTACTTTGGGACTGCGGGTTGGATTCCCGATAGATCCCCATGCATATTGATGGTTGGACTACGGGACGGTATCCCGGGAGATCCTTCGGATTGACACATGAGTTGGACTACGGGACGGTATCTCGGGATATCCACTGGAAAGTAGAGAAAGGGGATACAGGACGGTATCCTGGGTGACCCTCATTGTTATCATTAATATTGAGCTGTATTTACTCTGTGTTTACTCTATTCTTGTGTAGTTGTTATTGCCTCGTTGACCTGTCTTAACTTACTGCTGTACTCATTATTTCTGTAAGATTTTCATACTGTTAACTATTATTATATTTTGCCTCAGTAGGGCCCTGACCTTCCTCGTCAAAACCCAACCGAGGTTAGGCTTAGCACTTACTGAGTACCGCTGTGGTGTACTCATGCCCTTCCTGCGCATGTTTTCTTTCATGTGCAGATTATCCAGGTACCTCTACTCAGGCACACTATCCTTGAGGCGAGGAGATACACAGAGACTTTGAGGTATATATGCCGCATCCGTAGACCAGGAGTCTCTATTCTGTTCCAGCTTTAGTATTTAGTTCATTCCTTTTCTCCCAGTTGTTTAGATATTCTGGAGTTAGAGCAACGTACTATGTTCCTGTTAGCCTGTGGTTCCCGTGAGTTTCTGGATTTTGGGTTGAAATTTTTGACTTCCGCACTTATTATGAGTTGTATATGCCGAGTGGTAGTTATATACATGTTTCTTTCAGTTATTCAGTCTTAATTAGCTGTTTTTTGCAAATTATGTTAAATTATTCCGCACTGTTAGGCTTACCTAGTTGTAGGAATTAGGTGCCATCATAATATTTTCATGGAGGGTGAACAAGGATCGTGACAAAAGGGAACGAGGAATGGGAGTATAAGAATTGATTTTCTTCACACGTGGATGGGCACCGTAATTGTGTTTGTAAGGTCCATATGCTATGTTGGTTACCTAATGGGAAAGAAAGAAAACATGGTAAGAATTTTTTGAAGCAAGTGATAGTTAGAGACTTACAGTAGAAAAAGAGACAAAGAAAGAACTACTGGCAAGTTTGCATATTTCTACCTTAATTGATTAAACAACAACAACAACCCAGTATAAGCCCACTTAGTGGGTCTGGGGAGGGTAATGTGTACGCAGACCTTACCCCTACCCTGGGGTAGGGAGGCTATTTCCAAATAGACCCTCGACATCCTTCCCTCCAAGAACTTTCCACCTTGCTCTTGGGAAGACTCGAACTCACAACCTCTCGGTTGGAAGTGGAGGTTGTTTACCATTAGCGCAACCCATCTTGCTTACCAACCTTAATTGATAAAGGATTCTTCAATTAAATTCAAAAAGGTTGCATACTTGTCCAACGAAAAGTTAACTAGCCTATAGAATGATTATATCATGTTGGCAATACGTATATTTGGATTTTCGATCACCAAAAGATGTGGTGCAGTGGATGAGACTGTTTTTTCCTTAACTAGAGGTCTCGGATTCGAGCCCTGGGTATGGAAGAATCCTTGGTAGAAAGTGCTTCTCCTCGAAAGGGGCCCTACGCAGCACGGATCCGGATATAATCGGGCTCCAATACAGGTATCAGACACCGGATGAAAAACCAAAAAAAAAAAAAAGATTTGGATTTTCATACATTCTGTGAAAGTAATGTCCACATTATTATTCACCGCATACAAATCCTGCACTATAATTTCTGCATAACTATAACATGAACCAAATGACCCTAAAGAGTATATCTCTCTGTTAAATGGCTTTTGTGTTAGTGTGGGAAGGACGATGAGAGTGTTTTGCTGGTTGGCCATATGGAGCTGCTTGAGATATAATTAGGTTGAAACCGATGGACAAAAGAGAAGACAAGTTGGAAGGGAATTGAGCTTCTTAATTAATCGAGAAAATTTGAAATTGGGCTCTGTTGTACTCTCTGCACCCTTTCTATTTTAAATGAGGCTGGATTACCCTGAGAGTTCAGCTGTCGTGCAATTTCATATGTTCCTTTTTTCTGCGAGAGAGTGAACATTTAAAAGCTTCCAAAGGAAGATATATCTTATGCTAGGAATCCGCAAAATATTAATAACACAATCAGCAAGTTAGAAGAGAAAGATCAACTAATATCTTATGTTAATTAAAATATTATAGAAGAAAAATTTAAAAGGAGAAGGATGTATATGAGGGAAGGAAGACAGAAGAATTTCCTTTTCTCGCAAATGATTAGCTTTTCTTGGTGTTCGGATGAAGAAGAATGATGACCCAATCTTTGGCTATATATAGGCCTAAGGAAAGCTTATGCACAAGACAAGTATTTTACTTACTTGTCAAAGTTTTTTGATGCAAGATGACAATACATCTCATGCAAAATGACACTTGGCATAGCATTAGAAGATCAAGACACAAACCATTTATGTAATCACTTGTCCACAAAAATATTAAAATACTACCACACATTTTGCAGAAAATACAAAAAGAGCTTAGATACAACTCCATAAATTGATTGAAATATACGTAAACTAGAATTAGAACTCTTCGGTTGGTAAAACACCTCGACCTTCAACTGATTAGTCCGGGATTCAAGTCATGCGTGGGTAAGTGAGAACCAATATTGACCCCTAAGGATGGCAGGAAAAAGAAGAGAAGACATAAATTTACTAGGACTATATATAGTTTATTGAAAATTTGGAAGGGAGACTTTGTGTTCAAGTCTTTTAAATAAGGGGTGGGATGACATATACCCTTGTATAAGGAGGAGTAAGATAGGACACTACCTGTTATGGAAGGGTAAGTAAGCATACACCGCCTCAATCAGAGGCGGATCCAGGATTTTAGCTCTGTGAGTTTAATATTTATAATTTTTAACGCTGAACCCATTATATTTTTAAAGTTATATGCTCGTATCTACTATCTATTGTAGGTTTAATAAATTTGCCCATAAATTTATAGTACTGTATATGAAAAGTACTGGGTTCAGATGAACCCGTTGTCCGAAGGCTGCATCCGCCCCTGCACCTCAGTAAATTCAATAGACAAAGACTCAACACCTCGCAGTACTGAATTCACCAAACCACTCCAGCAACAATTGACCCGCTAAATTCTTGAAATCTATAGAGCACTTACGGTAGATTTTACGAGGACAATACAAGTTCGAGCCTTTTTAAATTTGCAGAGTAAAGCAAGGGGCCCCATTATTTGTACAGGCACTTAGGTCAAATATTTGACTTTGCCATGCATTGTGTTACCAGAGCAGGATTGGCTCAACGGGGAGACTTAGGACTTTGGCCATACAATTTTGCCAAAGTAAACTTTGGGTTTTATTTGGCAAACACATATTTGGCCATAGATTTTGCCAATATTTTGCCCAAATCAGCTCAATAGCTGGTTTGGGGCTAAATCGCTAATAATACACATGTTTTTCCAAACTAAATTTGGAAAATATATTTTGAAAATATATGTCCAAACACACTTTCATCTTCAAACCAAACTTCACCCAAATCAAAATTTTCAAAACAAATTTGGGAATCTACGGCCAAATGCTAGCTTAGTAAAGCTTTTGTTTTTGGGCCCCAAAAATTTTTAATAGATATTCTCATGTTATTTTGGCTTAGACAATATTAAAATTTGAGGAGAAAAAATACAAATTCTTTATTAAGAAAGATAAAATATGGATACTTTTTAATAGTAAAAATATTTAGAACTTTTAACAAAATTACTCAAAATTTAATATTAGTAAATAATATTTTTTACAACAAGATCCAAGATAACATATTGCAAGCATATAGCTTACATATTATTACCTTGATTTACCCTTCATTTGAAGTCTTTATAACTTGTAAAAGTACTACTTTATAAAAAAAGATACATAAAAAAGAGGAGGCCTTTTATTTAAATTCACATTTAGCCTCTAATTTTGTTGAACCGCCATTGAGAGTAGGTCTAGTTTTTTGTTCAGTGTAGACATGTGATTTTTGACCCTTCCCAAGATTTTTTATATTTTAGCATATAAATATTTAATTTAGGCCTAATATCGCTATTTTAGCTAATTTTGACTCTTTTACTTTATTTATTACAAAAAAATAATTTCATTAATATTTTTTAGTCATTTTTAATCTTGAAAAATATTAAAAATAATTTTATTTTAACGGTCGGTCTTATTTTACGTTATTTTACAAGTAGAATTAATTAATAAATGAAGTAGTATTTTAGTCTTGTTCACGGAGAAAGAATAAAAATTTGGGCTCAGCGACCCATGTTTAGGCCTAATTTTCTGGTCTAGTCCATAATTCCCAAGCCCATAATTCCTAGGCTCATACCCCTTAACCTAAAAAACCCTACAAAACCTATATCCCTATACTCTACAATCAGCCGAAAAAAATACAAAAAATCGACACCCTAGACCTAGAGATAGAGATCAGTGTTATTTCCTATTGAGAAACCCCCCCCCCCCCATGACACCCATCTTATTCCTCACTAAAAAAACCTAGAGGACCTTTAAACACAACGCAGCCGCGTCCCAGCCTTCTGCCATGGCTTCATCCTTAAAAAAAAAAAAACACCGATCGGACCTCCTCACCCACAAAAACCAGATAACAGCCGAGCTCCTTCACCACCATCAGCGACTAGAATACTCTCTTCATCACCTAGACTAGCCGACTACTCCTCCACCTCTGACACCGGCGATGATAACAGTCTAAACGATTCACCAAACAGTTGTTTCTGCTGTTGTTTTATCAGTTGGAGTCCAGTTTCTGCTTTTGTTTTGATTTCGAGATCCCACTGGCGACGTCAACTTTGAGTTTGTTGCTTGAGGTCCTGTTCGAAGCTCCGTATGGTGGTTCCGTCGAGGTTCGCATTTTGGTCCGACAAAGTTTCTGTTCGGGTTTCTTGTACGTCGGCTCGGGTTGGTCATTCAATGAAAGGTTCCGTTTCTCTATTCTTAATTTCTGCTGCTTTCGTCTCCATGACGAATATTGTTAATTTGTAAATGTTTTACATTGACATGATGTTTCTTGTTGCACATTGATTTAGTTGGGCCATGATTAGTCATTTTTAACTTGATATTGTTGATTGTTCTATGTGTTGTGTATTGGTTTGATCTTTTAGGAAGTCACTTTAGAAATATAGAACTATATTCTGACAAATGGTACTTGTATTGAATCCGGTAATGAGGGAATATCTGTATACCCTATATGCTGCGAAGGTGGAACATAATTAATTCCTTCAAAGTGTGTAGCTAAATCTAGCTGTTAAAATCCATCTTTGGTGAATAACTTGTGTTGTATGCTTATAACAATTTTCTACGCATACATCAGTTTAGTGGTAGGTTTGATATTAGTAGGGACTTCAAAAGTTAAGGGTTGCGGGATTATAGCATATCAATTGCCATTTGTGTTTAGAATATTTTGTTTGGCATATACAAGTTATTGAAAGCAGTTGTTGATTCTCAAAAGCTTAAATGAACAGTGTAATAGGTTGTTGGCCCAACTACTTTGAAATAACTAAAATCTGTTTTTAGATTGTTGTAGTTCAATACAATTCCTTTAAGAAAAATGGATTGAGATGTGCCATACATAATTAAATCATCCATGGCCCTCACAAATATTATAATTTAGATATTAAAATGAACTTCGTAGTTTGCTTTAGGCGCATTAATTATATAATTACCATGGCTACTACTAAAATCCGGGTGTACATTTCATGTGATCCGGTTCTGATTTCCAACAAGGTTAAATAAAATGTGGTGTGACTCACAGGTGCATTTCATGTAGGGTGGTTCGCGATGTGTTTTAAACAGCTTTGAAATAATTTCTTAAATAAATAAAAGCGGTTTTAAAGTTAAAAATGCACATAGGTTTAAAAATTAGATAAATAGGCCAATAATAATAGTTGAGCGACCGTGCTAGAACCATGAAACTCGGGAATGCCTATCACATTCTCTCGGATTAATAGAATTCCTTACCCAGATTTCTGTGTTCGCAAACCTTAAATAGAGTGAATCTTCCTTGATTCGGAATTTTAAACCGGTGACTTGGGATACCATAAAATATCCCAAGCGGCGACTCTGAACAATAAATAAATAATCATGTTTCGATTATCACTTAAATTGGAAAAAACTCCATTATATACCCCTTTCCAGTGGTAGAAAAAAGGAGGTGTATAGCTCTGGCGACTTTGCTGGGGAAAGAAACCCAGAACTTCTGGTTTAGGGTTCAGAATTCGAGCTTAGAATATCTGTTATAGTTGGCTTTATTTATTATTTGATTTTTACAAGTTTGAGCCTAATGTGCTAAATGACACTTTTTATCGTTTTGATATTGTTTGAACTGTATATAAACTATTATGAAACCCTCCTCTATCCGAGTCTTCTAAATCATCTGGGAAGTGTGCACTTCGTGTGACTTCTTTTCTGTTAGAGTCATATCCCAATTTTAGAACGAGGTTTTAGACAAGTTGCAAAGCCGATGAAGCTTCTGTATTCCCGGTACGTTGCCCCCTCGGCTCGAGCTGTCCGCTCGGGTAAGTCAGGTTTCGAACAAATAAACCCATGTTTTTAAACCTAGAATAACATAGCCTCATGTCGGATCCCTAGTAGGAACGTTTGTTGCATCACGTACATTTGACTTAGGGGGATCAACATAGGGGTTAGGTCCGTTGTCACGACCCGAATTTTCCACCCTCGGGGGTCGTGATGGTGCCTACTCGTAGAAGCTAGGCAAGCCGCAAATCATAAACTCCTAACTCCTTTATTTTAAATCCTTTTTATCAATCATAACATCAACTGTTAAATATTTAAATAACAACGAAAATATGAAATTAAACTGGAAGATTTAAATTAAATAAGCTGAACAATAAAGCGAAACTCAACATATGCCTCTACCCAAGAACTGGAGTCACAATACTCACGGACTACTAAGATTTACTACATACAATCGTTTGAAAGAAAGTAATAATGTCTATATCGAACACAAGAGATAACATAATATAAGTAAAGATAAAGGAGACACCGGGCATGCGGACGCCTGCAAGGCTACCTCGGTGTCTCGGTGGACTGAAGGCTGGCTCCCGAACTACTGCTGCGCACCGTAGGCTACTGCGGTATCAGGATCTGTGAAAAAGAGCACAGAGTATAGTATCAGCACAACCGATCCCATGTGCTGGTAAGTGTCTAGCCTAACCCCGGCGAGGTAGTGACGAGGCTAGAACCAGACTCCAGATAAACCTGTGCAGTTATATAATATATTGCGGGAAAGTAAACAAGTAATGAACAGTTAAGAGGGAGGGGGATACATGCTTTAGGTAAACATTTTAACTTAGCAGAAACCAAATAAATATAAAGGGGCAGTACAATATCTAAAACAATATAATAATACTATTGTTGCGGTGTGTAATCCGATCCAAAAAATATAATATATAACTATTGCGGCGTGTAACCCGATCCAATAAATATAATATATCTGTTGCGGCGTGGAACCCGATCCAATAAATATAATATATCTTTTGTGCCACGCAACCCGATCCAATATAATATCTGTTGTGGCGCGCAACCCGATCCAATATATATAATATCTATTGCGGCGTGCAACCCAATATATATATATTGGGTAACTAAAATATTGCGGCGCGCAGCCCGTTCCAAATATACCGCTTACAGTGATCACAACAACAATCCCGGCAAGGGATTTACTATAAATTACACCATCCCGGCAAGGGAACTCAACTGTACAAATATATATGTCCCGTCAAGGGGGAATCATCTATTACCACACTTGTTCCAACATCTAACTACCACAACTATAACCAACCTGATACAACATCTAACTACCACAACTATAATCAAACTTGTTACTACACCTAACTACCTCATCTATAACTATAATCCTTACACAACACAAAGAATCATTAACCTAAACATCCGTAATATCAATTAAGAACACAATGCAAGGGAACCACAACTCAACAATAGCCCTCCAAGGGGGCAACATAATGATTTCTTCTCTTTCTCACTTTTATTTCACAATTCACTTCACTACTCGAGCCAATGCTCTAGAGGTTCAATTATCACTTATACTTTCGCAATTCGTTCTACAATTGGAGCCAACGCTCCTCAATGTTCATAAGTCACAATTCTTTCCACAACTTTACACAACAAATAGAAATACTCACCAAGGCATGAATAATACAACGAAGTCATGAAAATCACAATATAAGACTCACGGTCATGCTTGACACCAATGTATAGATACTCGTCATCATGCCTATACGTCGTACCCAACAAGAAACACATAGAAAATATGACTCAACTCCTAATTCCTCAAGCTAAGGTTAGACCGAACACTTACCTCGATGCCTCGAACACGATTCTAATCTCAATTATAGCTTTACTCCTCGATTTCGCCGCCAATTCGCTCGTATCTAATCATAAATTACTTAGTTACATTAATAAACACTAAATGAATCAACCCCAATGCATGAAAATGAGTTTTCCAAAGTTTTACCCAAAAAGTCAAAAATCGCCCCCGGGCTCACGTGGTCAAAACCTGAGGTCTGAACCAAAATCCGATTACTCATTCCCTCACGAACTCAAATATATAATTTGTTTTGTAACCGGACCTCAAATTGAGGTCCAAATTCCCAATTTTTGAAAAACCTAGGTTCTACCTAAAACACCCTATTTCTCCAGTGAAAATCTTTGATTTTAAGTTGAATACATGTTAAAAGATGTTAATAACTGAAAGAAATGAGTAAAAACTAAATTACAATTAATTTGGAAGAAGACTTGTTCTTGAAAAATCGCCTAAGTGTGTTTGGGTTTGAGAAAATATGAAAAATGGGGTTCAAAATCGTTTAAGTGTAAAATTGCAGGTCTTTGATATGGGAAATACAAACAGGGGTTCACAATTGCAAACCTCGACCGCTCATATGTGGGAACTGCGAAGTGATGTTCGCATTAGCAAACACTTTTCAAATTGAAGGGCTTCGCATTTGCGATCGAAAATGTCGCATTTGCGACAGGCCCTTTTCACATTTGCGGCCCACTTGGTTGCATTTGCGATCGGGTTGCAAAAATACCCTTCTCGCATTTGCGATGCCAGGCTCGCATTTGCGAGACATGCTTCGCAAATGCGAAGACTGCAGAACAGGAATACCAGATTTTTTTCTTCAAAGTCCAAAAATGCACCCGTGACCTATCCAAAACTCACCCGAGCCCTCGGGGCTCCAAATCAATTATACACGCAACCTTATAAACATCCTACAGACTAATTCGTGTGATAAAATCACCAAAATAACATCATAAATATCAAATTAAACCTCAAAATCCAAGAATTCTTTCAAACTTCATAAAACATTAAATTTTTCAATTTAGGTCTGAATCGCGTCAAACGACGTCTGTTTTTCACCAAATTTCATAGAAACATCTTAAATCTTATATAAGACCTGTTCTGGGCACCAGAACCAAAATATGGGTCTGATACCAACACGTTCTAATCAATTTCATTTCAAATTTTCCTTAAACATTTTTAGAAAACAATTTCACTCAAAAATTTATTTCTCGGGCTTGGGACCTCGGAATTCGATTCTGAGCATACGCCCAAGTCCCATATTTTTCTACGGACCCTCCGGGACCGTCAAATTATGGGTCCGGGTCCATTTGTCCAAAATATTGACCAATGTTAAATTTGTTCATTTTAACATCAAAACTTAGCATTTTTCACAAAAATTTCATATTTATACTTTTCGACTACGCGCCCGAACTATGCACGCAAATTGAGGTAAATCTAAATGAGATTTTCAAGGTCTTAGAGTCATAGAATTCAATTTAAAACAAGTGATGACCGAAGCAGTTATCACATTATCCACCTCTAAAACAATCGTTCGTCCTCGAACGGACAAAAGAAGGAAGTACGTGAGTCAGGGAAAAGATGAGGATAACGGCTCCGCATATCAGACTCGGACTCCCAGGTCGATGCCTCAGGAGGCTAACCTCTCCACTGAACATAAACTTAAGGGAAACTCTTCGATCTCAGCTGACGAACTGTCGGTCTAGAATAGCTACCGACTCCTCCTTATAAGATAAGTCCTTGTCCAACTGGACAGTCCTGAAGTCTAACATGTGGGCTGGATCGTCATGATACCTTCAAGCATGGACGCACGAAATACTGGATGCACAGCTGATAAGCTCGACGTCAAAACAAGTCTATAATCCACCTCTCCCACTCGGTCAAGAATCTCAAATGGACCAATGAACCTAGGGCTAAGCTTGCCCTTCCTCCCAAACCTCATCACGCCCTTCATAGGCGACACTCTGAGCAATATCCCCTCACCAACCATAAAAGCCACATCTCGAACCTTGCGGTCTGCTTAGCTCTTTTGCCTGGACTAAGCTGCACGAAGCCTATCCTGAATGATCCTAACCTTGTCTAAGGCCTCCTGAACAAGATCCGTACCCAACAACCAAGCCTCTTTTGGCTCAAACCATCCAACCAAAGACCGACATCATATACCATATAAAGCCTCATTAAGAGCTATCTGGATACGCGACTAGTAGCTGTTGTTGTAGGTGAACTCTGCTAAGGGCAAAAGCTGATCCCGCGAAACTCCAAAGTCAATAATACAAGCTCGGAGCATATCCTCCAAAATTTGAATAGTCCGCTCGGACTGACCGTCCGTCTGGGGATGAAATGCTGTGATCAACTCCACCCATGCGCCCAACTCTCACTGAACTGCTTTCCAAAAGTGCGAGGTAAACTGCATACCCTTGTCTGAAATGATAGATACGGGCACACCATGAAGGTGAAAAATCTCCTGAATATAGATCTCAGCTAACCTCTCGGATGAATAGGAGACTACCACATGCATGAAATGCGCTGACTTGGTCAGCCTATCAACAATGACCCATACTGCGTCGAACTTCTTCCGAGTCTGCGAAGCCCAGTAACAAAGTTCATAGTGATCCTCTCCCACTTCCACCCGGGAAGCTCAATCCTCTAAAATAAACCACCAGGTCTCTGATGCTCGTACTTAACTTGCTGACAATTCAAGCACCGAGCCACATATGCAATGATATCTTTCTTCATGCTACGCCACCAATAATGCTGCCGCAAATCCTGATACATCTTCACTGCACCCGGATGAATAGAGTACCAAGAACTATGGGCCTCCTCTAAAATCAACTCTAAGAGCCCATCCACATTAGGCACACAAACTCGACCATGCAATCTCAAAACTCCATCATCATCTAAAGTAACCTGCCTGTCGCCTCCGCGCTTCACCATGTCTCTAAGGACACACAAATGGGGATCATCATACTGTCGATCATGGATACACTCCAATAATGAAGAACGAGCGACTGTGCAAGCCAACACACGACTGACTCAGAAACGTCCAGTCTCACGAAAAGATTGGTCAAAGCCTGAACATCCAAAGCAAGTGGTCTCTCACCAACCGGAATATAAGCAAGACTCCCCGTACTGGCTGACTTCCTACTCAAGGCATCAGCCACCACGTTGGCCTTTCCCGAGTGATATAAGATAGTGATATCATAATATTTCAACAACTCCAACCACCTTCTTTGCCTCAAATTCAACTCCTTTTGCTTAAACAATTACTGGAGACTCTTGTGATTAGTGAACGCCTCGCATGCCACTCCATATAGATAATGCCTCCAAATCTTTAATGCGTAAACAATGGCTGTCAACTCTAAATCATGCATCGAATAGTTCTTCTCATGAATCTTCAACTGCCTCGAAGCATAGGTAATGACCTTGCCCTCCTACATCGACACTGCACCAAACCCAATACGAGAAGCATCACAATAAACTGTATAAGGCCCTGAACCTATGGGCAAAACCAACACCGGTGCCGTAGTCAAAACTGTCTTGAGCTTCGGAAAGCTCGCCTCACACTCGTCCGACCATCTGAACTGGGCACCCTTCTGGGTCAACCTGGTCATCAAGGCTGCAATAGATGAAAACCCCTCCATGAACCGATGATAGTAGCCTGCCAATCCCAAGAAACTCCGAATCTCTATAGCTGATGCTGGTCTTGACCAGTTCTCGACAGCCTCAATCTTCTTCAAGTCCACCTAAATACCCTCTGCTGATACAACGTGACCCAGAAATGCAACTGAACTCAGCCAGAACTCACACTTAAAGAACTTAGCATATAACTGACTATCCCTCAGAGTCTGAAGAACCACTCTAAGGTGCTGCTCGTGCTCCTCCTTGTTGCGGTAATATATCAATATATAATCAATGAAGACTATCATGAACGATTCCAAATAAGGCCCGAACACTCGGTTAATCAAATCCATAAAAGTTGCTGGGGCATTTGTCAACCCGAATAACATAACCAAGAACTCATAATGCCCGTACCGAGTGCAGAAAGCTATCTTAGGGACATCAGATGCCCTAATCCTCAACTGATGGTAGCCAGATCTCAAGTCAATCTTGGAAAATACCTTGGCACCCTGAAGCTGATCGAACAAATCATCAATCCTTGGCAATGGATACTTATTCTTGATGTTACCTTGTTCAATTGCCGGTAATCAATACACATTCTCATTTACCCATCCTTCTTCTTGACAAATAACAACGCCGCACCCCAAGGCAAAACACTGGGCCTAATGAAACCCTTCTCAAGCAAATCCTACAACTGGTCCTTTAACTCTTTCAACTCCTGCGGGGCCATACGATATGGCGGGATAGAAATGGACTGAGTGCCCGGATCCAAATCGATGCAAAAATCAATATCCATGTCGGGTGGCATACCCCGTAGGTCTGTAGGGAAAACATCAAGGAACTCCCGAACAATGGGCACAGAATCAATAGAAAGGACCTCAACACTGGAATCGCGAACATAAGCCAAATAGGCCAAACATCCCTTCTCGACCATACACCGAGCCTTCACATACGAGATAACACTGTGGGTAGAATGACCTAGAGTACCTCTCCACTCTAAACGAGGCATACCCGGTAAAGCTAAGGTCACAATCTTGGCATGGCAGTTTAAGATAGCATGGTAAGGTGATAACCAATCCATCCCAAATATAATATCGAAGCCAACCATGTCCAGAAGAAGCAAATCTACACGAGTCTTAAAACCTCCAACCACTACTATAAATGAATAACGGACACGATCCACCACAATAGAACCACTAGGCACGACCGGATACAACGCAAAATAAAACCGAAACTTCTCTACAACAAACCATAACAATACTTGCACCTCCACATCTAATACCTTTACCTCCACCTCTAGCATCTCTTCCTCCACCTCTAATACCTCTACCTCCACCTCTAATACCTCTCTCTGAGTGATGTGGAGAAACTCCTCCAGAAATAACTGTGTGAACTGCTCCCAAGTCGAAGTTGGCGATCCGGCTGGTCTAGCCAAGCAATAATCTCTCCACCAAGTCTTAGCGGATCCAAACAAGCAAAAAGTAGCAAGATCGATCCCATTGGTCTCAACTATCCCCATGTTTCTGAGAACCTCATGACGGCTGTGTTGATAATCCTGGGGATCCTCAGTAGATGCACTGTTGAATGTAATAGTGTAGAGCTTGGGAAACTTATCCAATATCCACAAAGCCTCCAATGACGTGGCTGATCTATCACCAGTCTGTGTTGCTGCTCGGCTGAAGAAGCGGTACATGACCTTGCCATTCACGAAAGGACAAGATTAGAGGTTTCAATCTAGCACTGAGAGAACAAAATTACACGACAGGAAAGAATAGAAGTAAAACTTTTCCTAACTCTAAAGCCTCGGGGGGGGGGGGGGG